>PVKV010012027.1:17634-67726 GCA_004027835.1 Alouatta palliata | reverse complement strand
CACCAGACTACAGACACAAGTGGTTTTGGAAGTTAGTGAGGCTTGGGGAGGAGAATTGTTCCAAATATAGGAACAGCCTGTGCAAAAACTCTGTGAATGGAAGGAAGCAAAATACTTTCAAGGGATTGAAAGAAGATCAGTGCAGCTAGTATACAGGTAAGAGGAGGAAATAGGAGGAGAATCAGCCAGGAGAAGAAGGTAGGGACCTGTGAGGTCACAGGAAGGAGTTTGGTCCTGATCTTTGGTAAGAGGTTTGATCTTGAGCCTCCGAAGGTGTTGGTCAGAGACATCAACCTGATCAGATCTGCATTTTGGAACAATGGTTTCACTGTTCTGTGGAGAAGAGACTGGTGCAGATTCAGAGTGGAAGTGGAGCGGTGATGAGCAGTCGGAGAAAGAAATGAAGATAGAGTGGGGAGTAGGTTGGTCCTGCTGGAGACTGGTGATGGACGCAGAGCAAAAGAAAGCAAAACTTCTCTGAAACATGTTTTGGAAAACTGTTGTTGGTGGTGGTGGCGGCGGGGGGAGCGTGTGTGTGTGTGTGTGTGTGTGTGTGTGTGTGTGTGTGTGTGTGTGAAGACAGAGTCTTGCTCTGTCACCCAGGTTGAAGTGCACTGGCATGATCTCAGCTCACTGCAACCTCCGCCTCCTGGGATCAAGCAATCCTCCCACCCCAGCCTCCTCAGTAACTGGAATTACAGGCACACACCACTAGACCAACTAATTTTTGTATTTTTGGTAGAGATAGGATTTCACCATGTTGGCCAGGCTGGTCTCAAACTCTTGACCTCAGGTGATCTGCCCATCTCGGCCTTCCAAAGAGCAGGGACTGCAGGCATGAGCTGTTAGTGTGTTTATGATTCTAGAAAAGGAGACTAAAGGTGAAAAGAAAAGAAGATGTGAACAAGTTCTTCACTGAAGACAGGAAAAGCAAGAAGAACACCAGAACCCAGGAATGTGTCATGTGGATGGTGCCTTATGAGACAGGGGCACTCCGACGTCCTTCAGATCATCAACATGGATTAAACTCACTGTTCATTTCTATGAATTTTATGAAAACTAGTGTAGCAAAGAGTTTGGGGCAGAAATAACCAAATGATACTATAGGGAACAAAGGGGTAGAGATATAGGGGATCCTAAGATCCAAGTCCCCTTTGAATTCAAAGGAATCTTAGAGAAGTCTTTGAATCCCAGGCAAGCAATGCATTTGTACTTAAGGACCCAGCCTACCTAGCTCTCTAGGGCCAGCAAACTCTCCTGACACCACCCCCACGCCTAAATCCAGCACCGTGCCCAGCACTTAAAAGAGACTATAAGTACTTTGCAGCTTATTACAGAAATCAAATAAATGTCAAGTTACGTTTGTCAGTAAAACACCAAGGAAGTTAAAAAAAATAGGTATCTAGAATGGCAAATGGGCTAATCCCCATTTCAACAAACAAGCAGAGAAATAAAAAAATTAATGGAAATCTCTCATAGGGCCAAAGGAGTTTATTTGAAGATTAGGTTTTCAAACGTGGCTGAAATCCAAGCGCATTTCAGATGCATGACATATGATAAAAGTGGCAGCATTTCCCATTGTCCTTCGATGGTAGAGCAGATGATCTTTGGGAAAGACGTGGAGAAATGGAATGAGGGCTCCCAGGTTTATAAGAGGCAGATTTAGCCTTCCTCACATTAGAAGCATTTATGGCTCAGTAAGAAATCCTCTCAAAAGAAGTTACTTAGGCAAAGCAGTTTCTCCGAGAAAGCAGCGGGCCAGCGCCAGCATTCTTATTCACCTGACTTCCCACAGAAACCCTGGCCTCTTGAAATAATTGTTTCTCATGCCCCAAAGCAAATGAACCACTCTCCCGCTTTAAATCATCCCTTTTTCTCTTTAGTTCATGATTGGCTTTCCCTGTGATGCATGTTGTCTTTGCGAGCATGAAGGAAATTATATAAAAACAAATTGCTTTGTACTGTACCATGATGGCCTGGAAATACTAAATAGATGGGCAAGGCAGCGTCGCAGCAACTTGCAGCTTCGTGAGTTAATGGATGGGATTGAAAACTTTTAGCTGCTTCAGTATGATGAATGCCCTTCGTTTCAAACACACAGGATATCCTTTTTTGAGAACTGTATGAATTATTTCTAAAAGTAATGAATGACGTCGCATGGTAACCCACAGCAAGGACAGGATGAATAGATGATTTTGTTTGTTTGTTTGTTTCACTCCCTCCCCTCATAGCTCTCAGCTCCCTCCTTTGTTCCCTGTGCTACAAAAACGAAGCAAAATAAAACGAAAACTAGCCTTTGGAAAAATTTCAAACTAAGATTCCATTGTAATCAACGTTCACGATTGATCATGGATGGTCATAATTATTCAACATAAACACTACATTTTGGCCATCTGTCACAAATTTAATTATAGGTGGGATCATCGTTTCAACAAATACATATAGCTCATCTATTATGGGTCTAGCATCATTTTAGGCAGAAGGGTCCCAGCAACAAAGGAAACAAACCCCCTGCCCAAATAGCATTTATATTCTAAATGGAGGAAACAAGTTAATAGGGAACATTCTAGATAAGGATAAAGCAGAGAATATAGGGCTGGGAGGGCTGGGCTTTGAGATAGCTGGTTGCTTTTTATTATATAAAGTGATTGGAGAACCCTCTGCAGGCTCTCAACTGCCCCTTATGCATCTGCGGTACCTCCAGCTCATTCTAAGGTCTCTCCCTGCCCCACAGACAGAAAAAGCATTGAAAAAGGGTAGGTTTGGGTAAATATAGCCATGAACTCAAACGCTGCTTCTGCAGTATAATTATGTGCATTTATACCAGTTACGGCATCTCCCATGTACTCCCCATCGATGGAATGATGAAAATAATGCATATCTTGTAGGTAGGTTGTAAAATAAAGGAGGTCAGGTGTGCAAAGCACCCAATATTTTACATACCTCAGGAAATGCTAATGTCCTTATTTTGCCTCCCGTTTCTGAACTAAATAACATTTAACATATTAGAATACAATTTAACATATTTAATATATTAGAATACAATTCAAATATATGTGTATGCATACATATAATTACACAGTTGTATATTTAGTACATACACAAATATTCTTTTAGGCTGGGCGCAGTGGCTCACACCTGTAATCCCAACACTTTGGGAGGCCAATGCAGGCAGATCACCTCAGATCAGGAGTTCGAGACCAGCCTGGCCAACATGGAGAAACCCTGTCTCTACTAAAAATACAAAATTAGCCAGGCGTGGGGGCAGGTGCCTGCAGTCTCAGTTACTCAGGAGGCTGAGGCAGGAGAATCACTTAAAGCCAGGAGGCGGAGGTTGCAGAGACCTGAGATCATGCCACTGCACTCCAGCTTGGGCAACAAGAGTGAAACTCCATCGTAAGAAAAAAAAAGAAAAAATATATATACATATGTGTATATATGCATATATCTGTATATATATATATATATATGTATATGTGTGTATTGTCAGGTCTCCATGTGCAAGCCTGGAGCCTGAAAGTCTGAAGTCCTGCGTGCCTTGGCTGATGTCTCCCACCCCCTGCCTGCGTTCTCCATTGTCCCTGATCACCCAGTGGAGTTTCCCCCGACAAGCCCCTCACCCAACCCTGCCTGCCATCTTAACTGTTCTTATGATCATGTAAATACCTCCCACCCAACCCTGCCATTGTAACTAAACTTGTGGCATGTATACTCCTTGCCCCTAACCCCCACCACTGTAACTGAACTTACTCTGCAGCACCCCTGCTCCACAAAAAACTACCCGAACCTATAAAACCAACTCCTATCCCACTGCCCTTTGCTAATGCCCTTATCAGCCTTAGCCCACCTGCACCCAGGTGAATAAACAGCCATGCTACTCACACAAAGCCTGTTTGGAAGGTCTCTTCATTCAAAGTGCGCATTTTTTTCAACATGTATATATGTGTATACATTATAATGCAATTCAAAAATATGCATATGCATACATATAATTACACAGTTGTATATTTAGTACACACATGCAAAAATATCATCTTATAAAGATTATGTATCTTTCCATGTAAGCTAAGCTGCCTCCCGAAGTCAGGACAGTGACTCCGTTATATCTTTCTCTTACGTCATAAAACCCGTGCTTCAGAAGTTCTTGTCACATGCTGTGGTTGAAAGGCAACAGGAGAAAACTGGAAGGATAAGATAACATATCACAACTGTGCTTTGGTTGCTACCTGTCATCCAAGTGTCTTCTCCCTGTGGTCTTCATTTCATACATTTCCTCGTGAGGAGAAGGTCCCAGCCCATCCACCATGAAGGGAGGCAGGAGAGTGCCCTCACAGAAACCTAGGCCTCCAAGTTTTCAGAACCTGATTCAAATACCCGTGCACCCACTTGCAAACGAGGCAAGTTTGCTGATGAGTATGACTTGTACTCTTTAAGCTTTTGTTGAGCTCATTAATAAAACAGAATTAATGCCACCTACCTTCTAGTGTTGTTAATGAGGCTTAAATATGAAAATCCATGGACAATGCTTTAGCACCTAGTAATGACTCACAAAAGGGTTGTGATTATAACAGAGAAGAGGTTTAAAAGGTTACCAGGAAAGGGTCTTTCATAGATGTATAGATGCCATTTTTGGGATTCAGGCATCACCTTAGTTAAAGAAACATTCCCTAAAAATAGTTAAAACAAGCACTTACAGAGAAGTTGGAAGTATATTCTAGATAACACTGTAGTGGTTTTTTTCTTTGTTTTGTTTTGTTGTTTTGAGATGGAGTTTCGCTCTTGTTGCCTAGGCTGGAGTGCAGTGGTGTGATCTTGGCTCACCGCTACCTCCTTCTTCTGGGTTCAAGCAATTCTCCTGCCTCAGCCTCCTGAGTAACTGGGACTACAGGTGCCTGCCACCATGTCTGGCTAATTTTGTATTTTTAGTAGAAACAGGGTTTCTCCATGCTGGTCAGGCTGGTCCTCAAACTCACGACCTCAGGCGATCTGCCTGCCTCAGCCTCCCAAAGTGCTGAGATTATGGGAAATTAAACACTATGTTGTTGTTTTATGAAGTCCACGTCTGAATTTTTGTCTATATGCTACAGATAAATTGAATCCAATATCAATTGCATGATTTTTCACAAATCTAGAACTTTTGAGAATTTTAAGAGCTTTGAGAAGGATACTTGAGCATACCAAGGTGATGAATAGTAAAAGTCTCTTTTCTACATGTTTTGCTAAGGAGGGACATGCACACATTCACCATGGAAACTGCAAGCAGGTAAGCTCACCACTGTCCCCCATGACATCCCCCATAGAAGAAACGAATTCTGTGTAAGAAAATCAACTTCCCTTCCTTTCCTATCTCCTTGGACCTCTGAATTCTTGGAGTTGGAAATCTTATTCATCACTTTTCCTATAAAGTATTGGAAAACCATGGGGAAAAATGAAAAAGATATCCAAGCCTCCACTTGACAATTAGCCCAGCGCTGTATTACTCTTTTTTCCATTGGAAATGCCATGATTTTCTACTTAGCTCTCATTGTTAATACCAGGTTTGCTCTCCAGAGATGAAGATATGTTTTCAATAGGACTGGTACCTGCACTCTCTGCAAGCTGGAGCTAGAGTCAGGAACATTAGTGTAATCCTAGTAAGCCACGCAAATTGTTTACCAACCACTAATGACATTATGTCAAGAAGTGAGCCTTTCTCAAAGGGATCCTTTTAAAGGATGGTGAACAATTTGAGCCTTTCATTCATCCTCATTATTTTAACTCTATGGGGTAGCTTTACCAATATTATCATTTATGCTCATTAAAACTTTTTCAAAGTGTACTATTTTACCACGATATCCATATCTGGAAGGTTTTTTTTTTTATATAATCCATTATCCAAAGCTTGAAACATAGAGTGGATGGTAAACAAGGCTTTGCACATCTTTTATCTGACATAACTTCTAAGAGGTAATACGTCAGCCTCCTTATCAGCTGAGTGAATTCCACACTCAAGGCATCAGCAAGGTAAGGGATAACAGAAAGTTTTATCTGCTTTGAGCTCTGAAGGGCACTTTTCTGCTTTTTTCTGGCTGCTCTAAACCAGTCTAAAATTCAGCTCAAAATAAGCATGTGCGTTTGATTCAACCTCAGAGAGACAGAGGTTACTATAGATATGAATTTGAAAGAGACAGCAACCCATGGCGTAGCATCAGCTCTCCGGGCCAACGGTTATTCTTTTCCATAAAGAAGTCTGCTATAAGATTCTGATAAAATCAGGAATCAAATCTCAAGAGATAAGAGTCTCTTTTGAGGTGCTTGACTTCCAAATATGAGCAAATCTGCCTCTGTCCATCTCTATACTCAGCAAGGTATAGTACACCTGAAATCTGTTTTTCCTAGGTCGCCATCTGATATGCTTTGCATCTGTGTCTCCATCCAAACCCCATGTTCAATTATAATCCCTAGTGTTGGAGGTGGGGACTGCTAGGAGGTGACTGGGTCTTGGTGGTAGATCCTTCAGGAATGGTTTAGCACCATCCCCTTGGTACTGTCTCCTGAGACAGTTCCCACAAGATCTGGTTGTTTAAAAGTGAATGCCACTCTCCCCACCCTGAGTCCTGCCCCTGCCATGAGACGCCTGCTCCTGCTTTGCCTTTTGCCATGAGTAAAAACTCCCTGAGGCCTCCCAGATGCAGATGCTGCCACGCTTCCTGTGCAGCATGCAGAACCATAAGCCAATTAACCCTCTTTGCTTTATAAATTACCCAGTCTCAGGTATTTCCTTATAGCAGTGCAAGAACAGACTGATACAGCATCTCGCCAAGCATGGGTAAAGCTGCAACAGGAATAAGAGCTTTCCCTTGACATAAGGGCAGTATCTGCCATATAAACGCCATATAAGACTCTGTATAAGTGCTTTTTACTGAAGCATCTCATTTAATTCTCCAAGAGCCATATGGTGTTGTCTGTACCACCTCTCTTTTACAGAGGAGACAACTGGGCAAGAAGGAGTTAAATGGTTTGCCTGAGTTTGCAGAGCTCCTAAACAATGGAGCTGGAGTGTGAACCTGATGGCCTGACCCCACATGTGCCCCATATTTCAACACAAGGTTATCTCATCTCCTGCAGTGCTCAAAGCCAAGAGCAAAGACCTCCACCCACACAAACCCATAAATATATAACCTCCCTCAGAGCACTCTTGCCTCCTTCCCCTTCCCTGACTCCCACACTTAGGATAACCAAGCTTGACCAGGTGGGTATGAACGGGCTGGGTTTCCTCCACCTGCTCTCACGTCTGAAGGCCTATTTGTCTCCTTTCTTGTATTCCGGAGCAAGCAAGACAGAGATGCAAACATGTCTTCTCTCCAGCTTTCTGTATGCTCTGCATGAGCAAATGAGCTGTTGGAGGTCACTGAGGAACTAAACGGTGTTGATTAATTCAACATTCACTCACTCTTTCAACAAACAACTGCTGTTTAGTTAGAGGAATGGGCCAGGCAGTCGCAGGTAGACTGTCAATTTTGATGTTTCCCATCACTGTCCCTGTGTACTGTGAATGTGTCTTATGATATTATGTGTGCCAATTTCTCTGTGAACATAGGATATAATAATTGTTGATACAGAGGGACATTTTGTTTCTCCTTGCTCTAAGATAAACTTCAGTCTCCTTCACCCAGCCATCTCTTGCGTCCTTCACCCAGCTAGCATCTATGCATATGCAAGACGCAAAGCCTCTTACAGATACTCCCAGGCCACCACAGCACCCCATGATTTACACTGCACTGTTGTAGTGAAGAACACTCTTTTCACAGCACCTGCTGCATTTGTAATTAACTCATGAGAGTATTTGTTTAGCATCTATTTTCATGGGTAGATTATGAGCCAAATGAGAAGGAACAAGCCTGTGTGTTCACAGCTTTATCTTTAGAACCAAGCATAATATTCAGCACATACAAAGCCCCCAATAAACATTAGAGATGACGATGATGATGATGATGATGATGATGGTTGAGGATCAGAGCCATCTACCGCTCATCATCTACATTACCATGACTTCCCTGCTTGACTGTCTTCATCACATCACTTTACCATTCCAGGAGACTCTTGAGCAGAAAGTTAAAAGTCCAAATGACTTTACTGCTCATTCCAGGAACTTCTCCAGAGACCCACTGACTCTTGAAGAGAAAGCATCCATTGGCCACTTTCACCCTAGGATTCTTTAAACTCCCTTTCCAATACCCTTGCCTCGTTCTGTCCATCCACTCTAAACTATGATAGTATGATCTTTATTCAGTGCAAACACTTCCTTGCATGGAAAGACCCACTGTACAACACACATCCAAATCTCAATAAATATCCTGACTTTGCCCATCCTCCTGGGACACCGCCAAGATTCTGTTGAGGCAGTGCTCTCCCAAAATTCAGTTAAGCACAAAGCTCGGCTTTGTCTTGTCAAGAGGTTGTTCTGGTCATATGTGAGAGATCAGCATTTGACATGATTAATATCAACCATCCCAAGACAAGCCTCAATTACCAAGTTATCTCAACTCTCTGCTCAAATATCATATCCTCAAAAAGGAATTTCTTGAGGCATTATCAAGACACTGTGCTGTAGTCAAATTAAATCTAACAGAGTTTAACTGAGCAAGGAATGACTAGAGAATCGGGCAGCCGTCAGAACCAAAAGAGGTTCAGAGAGTTCTGCCCCTCAACACAGGCAGGCTGACTTGATGGACAGAAAACAGATGTGAGGCACGGAAGCAGCCTATTTAGTTACAGATCAGCTTTGCCTCGTGGAACAGGGCCTGACCCCCTGGCTACCTGGGACTTTCTGAAGCTGGGCTGCCGTGATTGGCTGAGACTCAGCAATCTGTTTACATACTAAGTTAGCAGGTAGTTCGTTAAGGAAGAACTCAGTTGCAGAGGCATTCTCAGGCCAAATACAGTTAAATTTAACAACACTGTCTACAGTAGTACCTTCTGGTAGCTTCTATTCTCGCAGATGGATTTCTTGCTCTTCGGGTCTCCTCTCATTATTGGCACTAGGTATAATAAGTATTCACTAGTATGTGTGTGAAAGGAAAATACCTTGGGTCCCCCAAATCACTAAGTGAAAGGAAAAATTCAAGCCAGGAACTGCTTAGGGCAAATGTGCCTTCCATTCTATTCAAAGTCATCCCTCTGCTCACTGAGATAAAGGCATATCTGATTGACTCCTTTGGAAAGGCTAATCAGAAACTCAGAAGAATGCTACCACCTATCTGTGACCTGGAAACTCCCTTCCAGCTTTGAGCCTCCCCGCCTTTGCTTTGAGTTGTCCCTCCTTTCCAGACGAGGCCAATGTATTTCTTACCTATATTGATTGATGTCTTACGTCTCCCTAAAATGTAGATAACCAAGCTGTGCCCCAACCACCTTGTGCACACGTCATCAGCACTTTCTGAGGCTGTGTTACAGGCGCACATCCTCAACCTGGGCAAAATAAACTTTCTAAATTAATTGAGATCTGTCCCAGATTGTCTGCATCCACACGTGCGATCATCCAATTCCCTCTTAGAATGTAAGCTCCATGAAGGGAGGAGCGCGAGTTTGCTCCCAATGCATCTGCACACCTAGGACCATGTCTGCCACGTAGTTAGGACCCAGTAAGTGTGAAGGATGATGGAAGTGAGGTAGGACGCAGGAGCTGACTCTGAAGGTGGGGATTCCTACAGCTGGTCAGACTGAGGATACGCTAAAACAGGGCTGGGGCAGAAGAAGCTTTCCATTATGCATGCCCAGCAGCCCACCCTGTCAGTTTACCACTGCCATGGCAACACCTGGAAATGACCACTCATTTCCTAGAAATGTCTGTATCATCGGCCCCTTAATTTCCATGTAATTAAAAGTGGCTATAAGTATGGCTGCAGAACTGCTGCTGGGCACACTGTCTGTAAGGGCAGCCCTGCTCTGCAAGGAGCAGCATGCAGTTCCATCAATAAAACTTGCTGTTGAATATACCTGGCTTACCCTTGAATTCTCTTCTGGGTAAAGCCGAGAATCGTCCCGGACTAAGCACCAATGTGAGGGCTCATCCCTGCACCAGGAACTGCTTGTCTACCTAGGAGAGAATAAGTAAGCAGGCAAACAGAATGCTTTCCTTCACAGAATATAGTGTCTTCCTCTTCCAAATATCACATCACGTTGTATCATCACGATACCCTAAAAGCTGCCATATATTGTTCTTATTTTACAAATGACAGACTGGAGGCTCACAAACATTGTATAAGACCAAGCCAGCTGCAGTGGCTTATGCCTATAATCCCAGCACTTTGGGAGGCTGATGTGGGCAAATCACTTGAGGTCAGAAGTTTGAGACCAATCTCACCAACATGATGAAATCTAGTGTCTACCAAAAATATAAAAATTAGCCAGGCGTGGTGGCACAGGCTTGTAATTCTAGCTACTCGAGAGGCTGAGGCAGAAGAATCGCTTGAACCCAGGTGGTGGAGGTTGCAGTAAGCCAAGATCACACCACTGTACTCCAGCCTCGGTGATAGAGCATGACTGTGTCTGAAAAAAAAAAAGATTGTGAAAGACCAGGCCAGGCACAATGGCTCATGCCTGCAATTCCAGCATTTTGGGAGGCCAAAGTGGGTGGATCACTTGAGGCCAGGAGCTCGAGACCAGCCTGACCAATATGATAAAACCCTGTGACCACTAAAAACACACAAATTAGCCAGGCATGGTGGCAGGCACCTGTCATCCCAGCTACTAAGGCATGAGAATTGCTTGAACCTGGGAGGTGAAGGTCGTGTAAGACCAGGCAGTGCATGTCCTAGACATAGATCCTCCAACAACAGGTTCCATCACGTGGCACTGGGTATGAGAAACAGAGGTGAAGAATGACTGATTACCTCCTTTCATCATAGTCGTCGGTGCCCAGGAGAGGTTACTCTGCTAAGATTAGAATTAGAGTGCTCAGCTGACACTTGAAACAGCCAGAGACTCTGCGAAAACCTCAAGCAATTTACATAAGAAGACGCATCTTTAATTCTCCGGGGATTGTGATTCTTAAGGATGAAGACAAAGCCCAGGTTCAGAGTAATCCTCAATCCAAAGGGAATCTTACGCATGGAAAAAGCAGGATTAATCCCCCGAAATAACTGAAAAAGATGGCTGATTCAAATCGCAAGATAAGTCCTTCTTTAAAATGTCGACTGGGAAGTTTGACATGCATTCATATTAATTTTTCAAAAAAAGCTAGCGCTTCAAAAAACACTTTTTAAAAACTTTCTACATCTACAGGCAGCATGGAAACGTGAATACCTTATTTGATTTTGTTTTGATTATTTTTCTTGTTGTTTGTGGCAAAGATAACCCATAAGGGATGGAAGAAGGGAAGAAAGAAAGAGAACAGGAAATACGTTCCACTTCAGGAGGGATAAGAGGAGGCTGAGTTATCCAGGTAATTATCTCAAATCCTCACTTCAGTTCTTCAATGTAGAAAGAACTTCACTGGAGACCATCTTCCTTTAACAACTGCTGAGCATAATTTAGGGGGAAAACTCTACTAATGACCCTCCATTCAAAAGGTCTGAGAAGGAGCAGTGGGTGGCATATTTAAATGATAATGAAATACGACCAGGATAGGGGAAGACACAGATTACCTAATAGACAGAGTTTTCTACATTAATAATGACTTTTAGAGTAAGAATGTCAGAAAATGAGAATAAGAATGAAAAGCCATTTTCCCCCCGAATTTCTCAGGAGATGATCTTTTGTGAAAAGAACAGAGAGGAAGAGGAGAATAAGACTTAAAGAAAGACCAAGAGACTTATTTTTCCATCTGCCCACTTGAAAATGTCACTTCTCCTCCCTTTTGATGGATTTAAAAGTAAAATCCTTATCAGAAATCACTATCAGATGGGAGTTTTTTTTTTTTTATCAAAAACCATGGTCTCCTGAAGAAAGGAGACAAACTTCAGAAAAATTATAAAGCTACAGTTTGCAGATGTATGTTCTGTATTCAAAGCACCTGATTTCATCAGATTTCTCATTAGAAACAAGTGTCCCCATCAATGTAGGATGAAGCATTCCTCTCACACCAAATGAATACAAAATGTCAAGGTGATTAGCATAGAGGAGCCTGTGAGTGGCACATAACAGAAGTAACCTTGATAAGGTTCCTACCTCCAAATTTGAAGACAGGCATCGAAGAGATTTATCAAATACCAAACACATTTCCCAAAAGCATTTAGAGGGATAAATGTTATATTTGGAAGAAATGGATAGGAATGTGCATTCTGAACTTCAGAAATCTACACCCAACCCTCTAAGAGATATCTATCTGGATGCCGCTCAGCAAAAGCTACCTAACTTCATTATCTTCTACCCCCAGCACCTCAACCTTGAGCCTCGTGAGGTTGCCTGTGCACATCTTCATATTTAGACATAGAAACCTTATCAAGGCTGTTTCTTTTATGTGCCATTCACGGGCTAGTCTATGCAAAGCTCCTGGACATTCTGTATTCATTCAATATGAAAAGAATGCCATGGCAAAACATGCCATCCTCCGTTTCTACTTGTTTTTAATGTAATCATCTCTAATTTATGTCAATGCCACCTGTTTCATATAGTCAGAATGCATTTCCATTTGTCCAGCTTGATGGCAGCCTAGTCCTAGTGCAGACCACCACCATCTCTCCCCAGGAGCTCTCCAGCAGCTTCCCAACCGATAATCCCTCACACAAGCTTGCCTCCATCCCCACAATGCAGCAGAGTGGTCCTTTGAAATGCAAATTGACCACAATCAGGCCCCTGCAAAGCAGGGTTTTGATAGTTTGCCAATTCCTGTTTGAATTTAGCTCAAAATCCTTACTATGCCCTGTGGTAGGCAGAATAATAGGCCCTCAACAGTGTCCACATGCTAATTCCTGGCAACTGTAAGTATTTTATGTTTTATTGCTAAGGAAAATTAAGGTTTTAGATGGAATTAAGGTTGCTAATCAGTTGGCCTTATGCAAGAAATTATTCTGAATGATCCAGGTACGTTCAGTGGAATCACAAGAATCCTTAAAAGTGTTACCAGAAAGCAGTCCCTATTCAGACTCCAAGAGATGGGTCTTGGATTTTGCATAAGAAAGAATTTGGGGAGAACCCACAGGGCAAAACAAAAGCAAGATTATTAAAAAAGTACAGTGGTGAAAGAATAGCTACTCCATAGATAAAATAGGACATTCCTAATATAAGAGGAGGAACACGCCCACCCTATATACAATACTTGTTTTTATATAGGATAACAAAAAAAATCATGGGGAGATGTGCTTTACTATGATAGTTTGTGATAAAGGATTAATTTTCTTAATTATTTTGCAAGAATCAATATTATTATCTTTATAGCAAAATTAGAAATCCTTTTGTTCTCAAGATAGAGGGATATCAGGATATTCTTGAGCATGGATCTGTTTAGTAAACATTATTAATCTGTTCCCTTAACCATAAATATCTAGAGGCTAGGAATACCTAACCTCCTGGGAATGTGGCCCAGCAAGTCTCAGCCTCATTTTACCCAGCTTCTGTAGGAGATGGAGTTGCTCTGATTTAAACACCTCTGACAAAAGTAGAAATAAGAGGTAAAGAAAAGTCAGTATTAGAGTAATTTCATGTGAAAGAGAATCAACCTGCCATTGTTCACTCTAAAAATGAGAGGAGGCCACAAGCCAAGGAATGCAGGCAGCCTCTAGCAGCCAGAAAAGCAAGGAAACAGGTTCTCCCCCATAGAGAGTTCAGAAGAAATGCTGCCCCGCTGACACCTTGATTTTAGCCCAGGGAGACCCATGTTAGACTTTTAACTTCCAGAACTGTAAGACAGAAAATTTGCCTGGTGTTAAACCACTGATTTCTGATGATTTGATGCCGCATCAGTGGAAAGCTAACACAGGCCCTACAAGACCCTAGAGAGAGGGGACACTGCCCATCTCTGTGGCTTCATTTTGTGCTACTCTCTGTCCACCCCTTTCCTTTTTTACTTTTAGTTTTTCTAATGCTTGTGATCCCCAGGTCCCCAGAAGTGCTGTTCCCTCTCCCTTGAATGTCTCTCTTTTCCTGGTTCACTCTTGTGTCAGAGGCATGGGAACCAGGGCAACTCCATCTTGGAGAGGGGCTGGGTAAAATGAGGTTAAGACCCAGATGGTCAGGCACTCTAAGCCACAGGATGAGACAGGAAGTCAGCACAAGATACAGGACATAAAGACCTTGCTCACAAAACAGGTTGCAGTAAAGAAGCCAACACCCACCAAAACCAAGATGGCCATGAGAGCAACCTCTGGTCATCCTGACTGCTACACTCCCACCAGCGCCACGACAGTTTACAAATACCATGGAGACATCAGGAAGTTACCCTATGTGGCCTAAAAAGGGAAGGCATAAATAATCCATCCCTTCTTTAGCATATCTTCAAAAAATAATCATAAAAATGGGCAACCAGCAGTCCTCGGGGCTGCTCTGCCTATGGAGCAGCCATTCTTTTATTCCTTCACTTTCCTAACAAACTTTGTTTCACTTTACACTATGATAAAAGAGGTTGTAGTAAAGAAGCCAGTTAAAACCCACCAAAACCAAGATGGCAATGAGAGTGACCTCTGGTCGTCTTGGCTGCTGCACTCCCACCAGCACCATGACAGTGTATAAACACCATGGCAACATAAGGAAGTTAAGCTATACGGTCAAAAAAGGAAGGCATGAATAATCCAACCCTTATATAGGTCGGATTATTCATGAAATAACCATAAGAAATAACCATAAAAATGCGAAGCTTGAAGCCCCTGGGGCTGCTCTCTCTATGGAATAACCATATTCTTTATTCTTTTACTCTCCTGACAAATTTGCTTTCACTTTACAGACTCCACAGACTTGCCCTGAATTCCTTCTTGTGCAAGATCCAAGAACCCTTTCTTGGTGTTTGGATCCAAACCCCTTTTAGGTAACACCTCTACCCAATTTAGGTTATGAGTGAGCTAGGCTTCACTCTCCCCAAACCCCTACGTGTCCTGCTACACATTCGGAAATGGCCTGTTTCATGATCCCTTAGCATCACAGTATTCATCACTCTTGTTAGCACTGAAGCTGTCCTCACACGGTTAACAAGACTTCTGGGCAGAAATATAGTTATAATTAAGCATGAATCAGGGTGCACTTTCACCCACTTCCTTCTAACTGAAAGTGACTACATACCAACCTTTTGTATCCCCATCATTCCTGCAGATATGATTTCTGACACTACACTCATAAAGCTTTTAAGAATTGCTTAAGATGTTTATCAGATCCCAGTGAAACAGCTGATGCCACCCAGTTTATAGAACTCCCACAGAGGAACAGAATCGGCCTGAGAATATGGTTTATAACCCTGTCCATGACTTCACTGTGCAGCCTTTGACCAATGACCCATCCCGACACTTTAGCCTTCTCTAAAAACCCTAGCCCTCAGGTCCTCCAGGAGATGCATTTGAGGTTTGCTGCTCCTCGTTCTGCAGCCCCATAATTAAACCACTGTCTCTGCTGCAACCCAGTGTCTCCTATTGACTTGCCACACACATCAGGCAACAAACCTATTAGAGTCGCAGCACTTCTTCAAGTTCAAGGTGATCGACTCAGGCTGGGTTGCTTGGCATTTCCTTGGCGCTAGTGTGAAACTCCCACGTCTCAGGACACTCTTCAGTTCTGGAAATCCTAGGTCAACCAGTCACCCTGTCAACTTGGCCTTCCACTGCAGCACAGTGCCTGGCATATAGTGAGTATTCCAAAAAATATTCAATTAATGAGTCAGTGGGTTTTGTTTCTGCCATATTTCATGGCATGCACCTACATTTCTTACCATATTCCACTCCTCTACTGATCCTTCTATCTGACTGTCTAAGTCTGCCCCAGCATACTCTATCCTAGGAATTACCCAAATCTGTAATCATGTCAATCTCCCAGAGCTATGCCATCCCCCACCCCCACCACCCTTCCCATTTCCTTCTCCTGCATTATGCGAATGAGTTCTTGACTCATTCATTCAATGAAGAAAACTTTTATTATGTGTCTACTACAAAAGAAAAGATTAACTACCTCTAGATACATTTCTACAGGTTCAAACTGTTCTGTGCTTTTGAAAGTGAACATAAGCAATAATAATGGTCACCTGGTTTGAGAAGTTGGTTAAACATGCACTCTTTGGAGAAGAATTAACTTTTTCAAGTCTCTTGAGTGCTATTTTATGTCTTAGAAAAGGAATGAATTTGGAATTACATAACCAGATAGCCTCTGTTGGGGATTTCTAACCTTTAAAGTACTCTGTAAGAGAAAGCCAAGAACTTAGATTTCATCCAGTCACCAAGTTTTAAAAAAAAATATTTTGGTCCCATTGTTCAGTTGTATGAGAATTTGTTTTTGCTTGAAGTGTGTTAGGCTTTAGTTTTCAAACTACTATTAATAAAAATCAGGCCGGGCACAGTGACTCAGACCTGTAATTCCAGCACTTTGGGAGGCCGAGGCAGGTGGATCACGAGGTCAGGAGTTCAAGACCAGCCTGGACAAGATGGTAAAACCCTGTCTCTGCTAAAAATAAAAACTTAGCCAAGCATGGTGGTGGGCACATGTAATCCCATCTACTCGGAGGGGCTGAGGCAGGGAATCGCTTGGACCCTGGAGGCCGAGGAGGCAGTGAGCTTAGATTACGCCACTGCACTCCAGGCACGGTGACAGAGTGAGACTCCAGCTCAAAAATGAAATGAAATAAAATAAAACAATAAAAATAAAAATCAAGTCATATGACTACTAAAAATTCAGATTACCTTCTAGGCACACCCCCGGTTTTTGCTTTAGAACCTCCTGACTGATATTCTAGTAATTACTTAGGAATTGTGATGGAGAGAACCTTAACAAAGTTCAAAATTGGCAAGTCATTTAATGATTAATATGGTATTAAAATAGGTAATATTGGTACCATCCCTTCAAAAGCTCATAATTATGGATCAAAGGGAATACAGGTGTAGGTTTGCATGTTGGAGTGGGAAGGTATTCCAGTGAAGAGGTGGAGAAAATATTCATAAAATATTATACCCTAATGGAAAATGAAGATACCTTTTTATTGTTACCACTAAACAATAGTAATCAAATGTATCTCATAGCAGTGAATCACATATTTCATATAGTATGGACAAAAACTATCTACACAAAACCATCTGGATAAAAGTGTCCAAAGTATAGCTTACGCATTATGAAGCATAATAACAAAATCTTGAGAATCAAAATCTTGCTTTTGTGGCTTTGTGAAAATGTTACCCACTTCGTGGGTTGGCATGCATTGAGACTGAGATACAAGCATGCTGCCTTCCTGATACTGACCAGTTGGTACCCAAGGGGTGTTATCCGACAAGGCAGACATATAGGATGTCTTTGGAAGGATTCTCGAAAAGAGGATTCCTCTCAAACTGTCTCCACATCTATCATCTCTTCCAATTTCCGCTCCCCCGCCCCCACTGCCAACCTCTTTTGAGAATCTTACAGCTTTCAGAGACGAGGAGACGGAGGCCAGAGAATTTGAGAACTGGCAAAGTTCTCCTGGGTGTTGTGTGATGGGGCTGGAACTGAAGGACTCGTTTTAGACTCAACATCCAGCCCTCTGTAAGTCATAAACCCAGCCCTCTCTACAGTACATCAAGAAAAGTGGAACACTCTTCTCATGATTCTCTCTGCTACTGTCATTTTAATACTTGCTTTTTATTTTTACAGAGATGGTCTTATAAAGATGCATGTACCAAGTGATTACCTAATCTTTCCTAAGACATGTATGAATTACAGAGAAAACAGAGACAGTAAGTGGTATTTGCTGCTTGACAGCACGTGTCCCTGTAGCCTATACGTCTGTCTCTACTGGGCTGCTTGTAAGAATGTGGCCCCAGCTGGGCGTGGTGGCCCAGGACTGTAATCCTACCACTTTCGAAGGCTGAGGCCTGCGGATCACCTGAGGTCGGGAGTTTGAGACCAGCTTGTATCTAGGTCTGGTCTCTTTTATTAGTAGAAACCTTGTCTCTACTAAAAACACAAAATTAGCCGGGCGTGGTGGTGCATGCCTGTAATCCCAGCTGCTCGGGAGGCTGAGGCAAGAGAAGTGCTGGAGACCGAGAGGCGTAGGTTGTCATGAGCCGAGATCACACCATTGCACTCCAGCATGGGTGACAAGAGCGAAACTCCATCTCATTAAAAAAAAAAAAAAAAAGGATGTGGCCTCCAGGGGTACAGCTTTCTGTTTAGAGACTTGCATCCAGACCACCTGTTTTCCTCCATTCATTTATTTCCATTCCTTTGCCATTTTGACTCTCCCCGTCCACAATATATATTTGTATTCAATATATATTTGTATTCTCATTCTATCACTTGCACACATTTTAGGTTTGCTCTGGTCTGGGTCATCATGGAACAATTCTGGCTTTTCAGGTGGATGGCAGTGATTCCTATTCCTCATCCCAGATTCACTGCTAAGAAACCATCGCTGTTGGGAAGGCACCATACAGAAAGGCTTGGCATCAGCATGTCTACTCTAAATGCACCATGAAAGGAGACCATGGAACCTCATAGGGTCCTCCTTCTTTGGTGTTTTGGGGGAATGAGAGAAAGGGGAATCAACCTGCCAAATGGTGGGTGGATTTCTTCAGGAATGCATAAATTCATAACGTGGATAAATATGAAGCATTGATAGACTACCTCTATGGAAATAAACTGTTGAGTAATGTGAAGTGCTCTAACTCTTGGGTTCTAAAAAATGGGTCAGATTGAAAAATGCTTTTCTCAATGCCATTTTAAGTTCCTTTTAGAATAAGGATTGCATTGTAAGCTGCTGTGGATCGCAAAGAAAAATTGGAACAGTGATTTTGGAGACAGTAGATTGCCAGTAAATGATATTTCTTGAATGATACAACTCCGACTAGGCCCTTGTTAAATGAAGTAACTTCAGTTGTCATGGATCGTTTTCACTCAGGTGTTAGAGGATTTTCCATGTCTTCTTTGACCTTCTGCAGCTACACATCTAGTTTTGCTTACAGTGCTAGTTTATCATTGCACAGTCTGTCCTGCTGTGTAAACTGTCTCCACATCTATCATCTCATCCAATTTCCCCCGCACCTCTTTAGAGAATCTTATGGCTTTCAGAGATGAGGAGACAGAGGCCAAGGAAGCAGAGAACTGGCGAAGTTCTCCCGGGTGGTGTGTGATGAGGCTGGAACTGAAGCATACGTTTTAGATTCAACATCCAACCCTCTGTAGGTTATAAATCTAGCCCTCTCTAAAGCACACCATATCAGCTCTGTAGGAGGAATGCTGAAGCTCAAAGCTAGCTCTGACATCGAATCACCAATGGGTCTTGACTTCTCAGAGCCATGTGTCCCCATTTCAAGTGAAACTGAAGATGTATCACAGTCATTAAGCCTTCTTATTCGCAGGTATCCATTTGTTGGTCCATTTTCCAAAGGAGGAGACCAAAGCTCAGAGAGATCAAGAAGCTGCTGAGGTCAGAGACCGGCTTCAAAGATGGGGGCAGTGGCTTCACTCTCCTGGTATGCTGCCTCTCACACTCACCGCATCTGCCCCCTGTGAGGCTGGAAACTAGGTAATACCTGGAGAACGATGGATATATAAAATATCACAATGCAGGTTATCTGTCTTGAGTACATATTTTCCATTTTTGTTTTATTTTTTATTTTCATATTCACTGCATTTCTCATCATGTTGAACGTGGTTAAGGAAATGCCACTATTTGTAGGTATATTTACCAGCAGCACATTTCTACAGCTTCCCTCCTCTCCTGGCTCTCTTCTCTGAGGATGTATTTGTTTAAAGAGATGCATGAAGAATACACCAGCACGTAGTGCCAAGACCTACCACCTGGGGCCTGATGCACATTCAAAAATAAGACCACCACCTTCAAAGCCACCCTATTCCCTTCTGACTCACATTTCTCTGAAATGAATGGAACCATCTTCCCATCTGCCTTATGTGTCTAGCACACATTCCAATGTGAGTGTAATCTGCAGCAGAATCCAATAGTATAAATTGAGTAATCGCTGAGCAAACAGTATTCCCTAAACAAAACCATAGAAAAATTTTACTGCAATTAAACTATCATGTTGAAAGGAGATTTAGTTTGATATACTAACAGGCATAATAGGTATTCCCAACTGAACTGTAACATGACTCCTGAGATTCTAGGATGACATTGTTCACTCTTGCTTCGCAGTAATATGCAACCAGGTCATCTTAAAATGCATTCACCAACCCAAGTAGATTCAGTCTCCAGAAGCAAATTTGTCTCCCTCTTTGACCACAGGGGAAAAGGCTCTTCTGTCTAGAGCAGAATGGCAAGACCTGGCGCATATGCTACCACCTCCCCTACCTGTACCCATGGAAGACATTGCTAATCAATCACAGCATTTTCCAGCTGCGCTCCCATGAATTCTTCTCAATAGAACTATAGGGATCCTCTACAAATCAGAACTGGCAAACAAGAAGAAATCTATTTGCCTGTCCTCTGTCTTATTTCACTCAACCTGGAATAAAACTCCCTGTGACCCAATCCAGATACAGGGATGTGAGAGTGCCTAAATCTATGGGATGTTGAATCTTATTTTTCAGTATATAAAGACCATTCTGGTATATTTTGCTGACTTTCTTTTTTGTGTGTGGAGATGGAGTTTCACTCTGTCACCCAGGCTGGAGTACAGTGACATGATCTCGGTTCACCATTACCTCTGCCTCCCAGGTTTAAGGAATTCTCCTGCTTCAGCCTCCTGAGTAGCTAGGACTACAGGCACACACCACCATGACCAGCTAATTTTTTGTATTTTAGTAGAGACAGGGTTTTACCATGTTGCCTAGGCTGGTCTCAAACTCCTGAGCTTAGGCAAGCCATGCACGTTGGCCTCCCAAAGTGCTAGGATTACAGGCGTGAGCCACCGCACCCTGCCTCTTTCATTGACTTTTAATAAAACTACTTCTCTGCTGAGTGGCTGACAAGTTGTCCTTATCTTCCCAAGCACCCCTAGCCGGCATTTCTCAATAACCCTAAAGTAATACTTATATTTCCTCTCCAAGTTCTTATTTCCTTCTCTAATCAAGGAAAATTTATTCAATGGTTAAAATATTTCTCTAGAAAAATCCTTGAGTCTAGTCATTCTGTTTCCTGCATCCCCCCCCCCAAAAAAAAGTAAAATAATTTTAATTCACTTTAATTGTTCTTTGGCCCTCAGGATACTCAGCAGTTATGCTCTTCTAAGGGTTAGCATAGGGTGGCTTTCTTTTCATTTCTTCAACTAATGAGGCAGTAGAATATCATCTAGAGATATGAAAAATCACTTTGTTATTAACTGATAAATAAATCTGACAGATGACAAATGTCTATCTAGAAAAGATGTCGCTGCTTTCTAACCATTATATTTTAAAAGCCAATTTCTAATGTCTGTGATCTAAAAATTTAAACATGTCACCTATTTTAAACTGAATTACACACACACAAACAAGTCTGTATCCATTTCTGATTTTTTTTTTCAGCTTTAAGAGTTTTCAGAGGTGTAGAAATGACTAGACCGTTTCATAAACCAAACTATGAAAAATCTCGGTAAGATTTTAAATAATGACTGTGATCTGTTAGAATGGCCGACGTTCTGTAAGGTGCAGCTAATACATTGATTATCTGTGTTCTATAACTTTCATAAGAAGGGGGCATCATCAATGAAGGATTCATCTCTCATGTTTTCATCTACCCTTCTAGTCCATGGCACAGATTATGCCAACCTTCTCTTTTCTGAACATTTAGAATATTCTGTATGACTCACTAAAATAGTAGACTCCTAAAACCAAATGGTCAGGAAAGAGTATTGTTCTCCACCACCTTTCTGTTCCCAGGACCCCTAATGTGACCGCCCAAGCCTTGATCACATGTGTGTATGTGTGTGCACGTGTGTGTAAGGAGATGTAACGGCACGCTATGCTGTGAGATGAACATCTTAGGAAGGGAAGAAGTCATGTGCAGAGAATTTAAATCAATTAACCATAGTCACAGAGTCAGTCATGTCTCTTACATTCAACATTATTCCTGCCATCCCTAATAGTTTTGTCTGTTAATGTAGCTTACAATTGCTACTCAACCTTTCTAATAGCTGCTTGATGGATTCATATGTTCTGAAATTTTGACTCTCATGGAGACTCTAAAGTCTTATTTATGTCTTACCATTATTTTTTCCCTCCAGTGTAGCTAAAATGCCTCACACAGTGACAGGTACATAATAAACACTCAGTAAATGCTGGTTGATTGAATTTAGCTCTTCCCACCTTCTACGTTGCTATACAAGTCTCTTAATATTGCTTTCACTTTCATAGCTATTCATTCAATTATTCTTCCTCAAACCTTAAATGAGGCAGGCCACCCCTCCTCCCAGGCATCCACATATTAGCAGTTACTTCATTCATCTTCCATTTACATCTAACTAAACTAATTATTTCCCTGCTACCTCACACCCCATTGGTGTTACACAAACAGCGGAGACAGCCCTGTGTCCTGCAGGCATCGCTTGTATCTTTTCAGCAGCCTGTTGTAACAGCAGTGACAGAACTATTAAGAATGTCAGCCTTCGATGCATGAGAAACTTGTGTGAAACAAATGGTATCATCCTAGGTAGGATAGAAGATGGCAGCAAAGGGAAACTCAGGAACCAGCAAGAACCCCGCCCCCCCCCGCCACCAAGCAAACTTTAATAGGGGAAGAGGAAACTGTTTATACATTTCCAGGACAATACATATATAAATACAATTTAAAAATAAATAAATAAAAGGTAGGCCGGGCACGGTGGCTCACGCCTATAATCCTTGCAGTTTGTGAGGCCGAGGCAGGCAGATCACAAGGTCAGTAATTCAAGACCAGCCTCGTCAACATAGTGAAACCCCGTCTCTACTAAAAACACAAAAATTAGCCAGGCACAGTGGCATGTGCCTGTAGTCCCAGCTACTTTGGAGGCTGAGGCAGAAGAATTGCTTGAACTCGAGAGGCAGAGGTTGTGGTGAGCTGAGATCATGCCACTGCACTCTGGTCTGGACAACAGAGCAAGACTCTGCCTCAGAAAAATAAAGAAATAATTAAATAACTAAATGGTAAAACAAAAATAATCACATGATTTCTACAGGACTTATAACATACTTGTGGTGCTCTCTGATGCACCAAAGAATTGAGCAAATGGTTGAGATTTATTTAACAATGAACTGAAAACAGATAGATTAACAGAGAGATGATAGACACACACAGGGAGAGAGAGAGAGAGAGAGAGAGAGAGAGAGACAGAGACAGAGACAGAGACAGAGGGAAATGAAGAATCCTCCAATTTCTTTCCATCCCCATAACTCACCCCTATTTCAAGCCAATTGACATTGATTTCTTTTATTTTATTTTGGGACAGAGTTTCACTCTGTCACCCAGGCTGGAGTGCACTGGTGCAATCTTGCATCACTGCAAACTCCACCTCCCGAGCTCAAGCGATTCTCCTGCCTCAGCCTCCGCAGTAGCTGGGACTACAGGAGAGCACCACCATGCCCAAACAATTTTTTGTATTTTTATTAGAGATGGAATTTCACCATGTTGATTAGGCTGGTCTCAAACTCCTGATTACAAGTGATCCACCTGCCTTGGCCTCTCAAAGTGCTGGGATTACAGGTGTGAGCCACTGTGCCTAGCCCCAGACTCTTTGAATAACCCTGTTAACTGTTCTCTTTGCCTCCTCTTCAAGCCTTCTTCAACACAGTAGCCAGATCAATACTTTCTCAAAAACACAAGTATTAGTACTTTCCTTACTTTTTCAGATCCCTAATAGCTGCCCAAGGCACTTAGGATACAATCTGAAGTCTTGATTGTATCTCTCTCATATCTGCTCTTTCAATTCCATCCTATGTCCCCTTCAAGGACTCTGTTCTAACCATACCATTTTTTAACTCCTAAAAGCACCAAAGTCTTGCTCCTCATCCACAGACTTTTCTCTAGAACATCTCCATTTAAATATCACTTCTTTCATCACCTACATTAAATGATCACATTTGGCATACACTCTTATCACACGCTGTGTGTTTACCTTGCAGCACTCACTGTGACTTGTAATTAAACTTTTTTATTGTACAATTACTTATCTAATATTTGTTTCCTCTGCAGAAAGTAAGACCCCTGAGTCTAGGCAGCTTGTGTGTCTGGTTTTCCCAGTGTGTCTCTCGCGGCTAGGACATGCCTAGTACAAAGGATCATTCACTATGTATTTGTTGAATGAATGAATTGCTCTAGCTCCCTGCTTAATCCAGTAAGAGAGCAATTCCAGTAAGGAAGAGATGAGGAAGAGCATCACAAGAATTGTAGGGGTAGTGTTCTGATTCCTCACCTTTGACCGTATCCCTGATCACAGCCCTCATAGTGGGGAATAGAGGGTTTGAACAGAAACGTCAGTGACTTTGAGCTCAGTACTATGAGGGCTGCTGTGCAAGTCTTCTTGGGAACCTTTGTGCAGGTGTGAAACCTTCAGGTTCTTCAAAACATCATATTTGCAGAATCAGCCTTAGGAAAGGAGCTTGCAATTTGTTTTAGCTACCGCTATGCAGCGGTAGGACCATGTGCACTAAATAATGAGGTATTTTTAAACTTTAGCCTGGAATAGTCTCCTTCCTTTACTTCCCTGTTCTTATGACTTTTTATTAGAATATTTGCATACTAAGTATTAAACTACAGATATGCACACATACACACACACACACACACACACACACACACACACACACATACATTATAGTACAGTGTGCTGATGTTCCTCATCTTTCTTCACATGCGGAGGAAGGGAAAGAGGAAGAAAAGCTCAACAGTAGAAGTCTATATTTTTAAAATCATACTAGACATCAATTTCATCCACCTTTTGTTTAGTTTTTTTTTTTTTTAATTTTTGTTGTTTGTTTGCTTGAGACAGAATCTCACTTCTGTCACCCATTTTCAGTATGAGTTTTGAAAGAAAAGGTTAACTTTAGAAGGAAGGGTAGAAAAGGGCCCACAGAGTCGGAGGGACTGGATGACCACACAGCAGCCAACTTCAAAACGAACTTCAGAACCAGCTACTGATTTCCTAGGGACTCTTCCTTTCACATAGACATCTGCTTCCCACCCACTTGCTGAGTGGATCCCTGCCTCTCAGTTTCTCTTTTCTCTCTTCCTGCTCATCAGAGCACAAGGTTGTCTCTCACTAAGCAGAGCAGTAATCACTGTTTCCTCTTGTTGAAATGATTACTGCCCAACTACACGTCTCAGGTCCCGCTCTCTATACTGAAAGATTTATCCCTAACCGACATCCCCGTCTCCCAAAAAGGAATTTGTATTTAATCTTCACAAGAGACCTATGAGTTCCTATTGTCATCCTCATTAGAGAAGATGAAACTGGAGCTGACAAGGATTAAGTAACTTTCCCACTTTGCATATATGGTGAATAGAGAGCCAAGATTTCAATCCTTATTTGTTTGTCTCCTGGGCTATGCATTTTCTACTGGGAGTGCTGCTTCCTTATTTGAATCTTAATGAACTAGTAGATGTAACCCATTGGGTCTATCGAGCATAAACATCCAAAAGAATCCTAGTTTATTTTGCCTCATGATGCACAACAGTTAAAAAAATTATTTCCATAGGGTTTTCGGGCAACAGGTGGTGTTTGGGTACATGAGAGTTCTTTAGTGGTGATCTGTGAGATTGTGGTACTGGCATCACCCAAGCAGTATACACTGCACCCAATTTGTAGTCTTTTATCCCTCATCCCCCTTCTACCTTTTCCCCTCAAGTATCCAAAGTCCATTCTTACAACTTTGCATCCTCATAGCTTAGCTCCCGATTATGAGTGAGAATCTATGACATTTGGTTTTCCATTCCTGAGTTACTGCACTTAGCATAATAGTCTCCAATCCCACCCAGGTTGCTGCAAAAGTCATTAATTCATTTCTTTATATGGCTGAGTAGTACACCATTGTGTGTGTATGTGTGTGTGTGTGTGTGTGTCACAGTTTCTTGACCCACTCATTGATTGATGGGCATTAGGGCTGGTTCCAGATTTTTGCAATTTCAAATTGACGATGCACAACTTTTATGTTTCCACCAAGTGAATTTTCAGAAGATATTGTTGGAGTGTATGCTCCATAAAACTAGACTGGGAACACAGGGCATGCAACAAAGCCCTTATACATGAAATTATAGATAGAACAGTAATCTACGGGATTGGGGAACCATTAGATGTCTGATTTCCAGACTGTCCTAACTGTTGTCAGGAAATAACACAACATTCACCACAGATCAGTCAAGGAGATAGGCTCCTGGCTTGTATCTGCATCAGAAATAATGTCTTGCACCAGAATCTGTATATTCTGAAACTCCTTTTTCTTTTCTTGGACATTATCCTGTCATAGACCAATGAGTTATTTTTCAACCAAGATTCGTTCTCTATTATGTGGGTTTCCTAAAGGTATAGATTCTATTTGACTCATATTTCAAAGTCATTGCCTAGTTCTTCTTAAATATAATCTGAGTCCTCACTGTGGGCAAATAAAATGCAGCTAACAGTAGAAAGCCCAAACTACAATGAACTGACTGTAAATTAGCAACATCCACTAAAAAATGAGTTAGCGAAATATCTCCAAAGTCATAAAGACGCTTCTATCCTTTGAATAATACTTCTCAGGCACTTACCCAAAAGCAGAAAACTCTATAGATCCTAAAAAATGAACTCTGGTGATACTGGTGTTATTGAGAAAAGCAGAAACCTACTAGATATTCTAGGATAAAGGGACAAAACAGCATACTGATGATATATTGCGTGGCCATTACAATTATGATCGCAGGGAATGAGAGAGAAACATGTAAAATAAAATAATGCTCAAGCTGCTCAGGGAAGAAATCATAACACAAATCACAAGCCCATGATGACCACAGCTTTGAACCATATATCTGGACAGGGATTGCAGAGGAAAGCCCAGAAGGAATGACAGTGGCTTCTGGACAGTGGTGCACATTAGAGCAATTCAGGAGCAGGTGAATGTCATTTCCTCAATGTTGTCAGAGAGTTGTCTGTGTGATAAGTTTAACATGAGCACACAGAAGGTCACTGAGATTTGGATTCTGTTCCAAAATGAAAGGCAAGCATTTGGAGCACAGCCTCCAGGCGAGAAAGCCCAGCTCTGCATGCAAGACATGGAGAATCCCCTTCCCGGAGCCAGACCTGCGCCGGCCGTAGCGTGATTATGCTTCGGGCCATCTGCTCCGGGGTTGTGAAGGCAGTCGTGTGTCCTCCTGCCTGGACTTCAGGGAGGACACCGATCACTAGTCAATCTGCTCGAAATTGCCTCCTATGATTAGTGTGTAATGACTCAGGTAGGTCATGGCCACGGACGTTTCTGTTATTAATGCATTAGCAGCTGTAAATGGGCATTGATTCTGCACAGAGTGCAACTTTATGGACTTGGTGGGAGCGTCTGCCCCTGTGAAGCATAAATGGTCATTGCTGGATGAGGAAACAACCCTGAGAGGTCAATGTCCTCTGGGAAGGATGAAGGAAGACAGCTAGATGAGAAAGGAGAAAAGCTGGGCTGGGACAAAGAAAGAGAAGAAAGTACTTATATTTGGGATACTCCTTGGTCCCCTCTCACATCTGAAATCAAACTAATCACATCATTCTGAACCTTCCCTGGGATTGGCTAGTTAGTGATAGTTAATCTAACATGGATTATTTTATTTACTTTAAGATTTTATTTTACCTTTCAATGTTATCATGACTGCTTGGCAGCATGTCTGTCTGTTCACTATGATATCCTTGGTACTCAGCAAGAATCCAACATCAAAAGTTTTCCATAGCTATTTGTGAAGGATGGAAGGAAGGAATGATGGCATTACCAATACAAGAATGTTGACTTCTGGACAGGTGTGGTGGCTCCTGCCTGTAATCCCAGTACTTTGGGAGGCTGGGGCTGGTGGATTATCTGAGGTCAGTAGTTTGAGACCAGCCTGCCCAACATGGAGAAACCCTGTCTCTACTAAAAAATACCAAACATTAGCCAGGTGTAGTGGTGGGTGCCTGTAATCTGAGCACATGGGAGGCTGAGACAGGAGAATCACTTCAACCCAGGAGGCTGAGGTTGCAGTGAGCTGAGATCGTGCCATTGCACTTCGGCCTGGGCAAAAAGAACAAACTCCATCTCAAAACAAAAACAAAAATGTTGACTTCTACATCAATGTCATAGCAACCTGAGCTGAAAGGTACCACTATGCAGTTTTGCATGACAATTTATTATCCTTAAACAGAGGGACTGAGGTCCAATGAGAGTTAACCAATTTCCTACCAACGCATATGCACGTATACACACCTCATGTACACAAGCCCATCAGTAGGAGAGGGTATTCCTTCTCAGTGTGTAATCATTCTGAACAGCAATAGCAGCAATCGTTATTACTGTTTAATGAATGCCAACTGTAAGCCAGGCATGGAGTTGGGTTGGTATTTTCTGAAGCACGGATCTGCAAATAACCACCTGAATTCAAAAGAAACTAAGCATACATTTCAGAAAAAAAAAAAAAAAAAAACATTCTGGCTATCAATACATGGACAAAGTTGGTGGGTTTCTTTTTGCTTTTTTTTTTTTTTTTTGCTTTGGAGCTTCTCAAAAGTTGGAAGAAATTCCGAGCCTCCTGCATTTGAAGAAACCAAATTTCTGTTTCTGTATCTTATTAACCAGCCTATTTCATCAAAATTTTGGTTCATTCTTTGTGACTTCCATAGCCTTCTACAGGAGTCACCAGTAGGAATCAGATGATTCCGGATTCACCAGTGTCTTCAGAAAACAACCCTATATCCTCAGGTTGAGACAGCAAGCAGAGCTATTCTTTAGCTTAAATGAAGGGATTCAGCAGAAATAGCATTACTGTTTTTCTTTGGTAACTGGTGAATGACTAAGACAAACAGAAAGATTTCACCTCATACGTGTTAAAGCCAATAGAAGGTGAATGCAGGTGAAACTTGTTTTCATTCTCTATAATTCTTAAGTTATTTTTTTTTCAGACCACGCTTTGCTGCCTCCAGGCTGGAATGCAGTGGCATAATCAGCTCACTGCAGCCTTGGAATCCTGGGCTCATGTGATCTTCCTGACTCAGCTTCTGAAGTAGCTGGGACCACAGGTGCACACCACCATGACTGGATAATTTTTTAAACATTTTTTGTGGAGACAGAGTGTCACTATATTGCCCAGGCTAGTCTCAAACTCCTACTCTCAAGTGATCCTCCCACCTCTGTCTCCCAAAGTTCTGGGTTTATAAGCATGAGCCACCATGGCTGGGTACCTTTTCTGTGATTCTTTAGTACAACCCATGAATGTGGATCAAACTATATTAATATCAGTTTCTCATTATAGCAAACAGAAAGCAAAATGTCTGTTCTGTTTTAGTTGCAAACCTAATTTAGCTACGTGGTACACTGCTGAGATTCACTCAGGGTGGTTGGCAAAATATAAAGGAAATGCTAGGGAAAGTTGCAAGATTATAGTCTCAAACCTTTTGGAAGACCCAAAGGTTTTTATTAACTTATGGAATGGGCTGAAGGCAGCCAGTCCTTATTGTAGAGCATTAAGTAATAGGGTGAAGATTAATGATAACAGAAGCTTCCCCAAGTAAATCTGTTTACCTCACATTTCCTTTGTCTTTGACTCTGTTTACTCATGTAAACTTTGTGCTCGATGGTCCTCTTGGGGTGAGGTTGTAAGGGGATTATTGGCCGGGTGTGGTGGCTGATGCCTGTAATCCCAGCACTTTGGGAGGCTGAGGCGGGTGGATCATGAGGTCAGGAGATCAAGACCATCCCAGTCAACATGGTGAAACCCCGTCTCTACTAAAAATACAAAAATTAGCTAGGTGTGGTGGCGCGCACCTGTAATTACAGCTACTCGGGAGGCTGAGACAGAAGAATCGCTTGAACCTGGGAGGTGGAGGTTGCCGTGAGCTGAGATCATGCCATTGCACTCCAGCCTGGGCAATGAGAACGAAACTCCATCTCAAAACAAAATAAAAAAGAATGGGGATTACTGGTTAATGGTGTTTTTTTCTAGGCCCCAGAACCAAAACCTTTTATCATTCATAAAACCACTCTTTTAACCATGTTAATTGTCCATAAGCATGTTGATTTAGAGCCCCTGTTATTAAATCTATACTGAATAAATGCAAGGGGGAACAGTAAATAGGGGTCCTTGGCTGCAATCAACCTCTGAGCCACTGATGACCATCTCTAGCCCACTCAAATCATTGTACTGGGCATGTCTATTTCATTCACCTGTCGCTGAGTCAGAGTCCGCAGGACAGACCTCCACAGACAGTGATCAGTGTCTCAGTTGGTGACCCCAGCATGATCAATGCCACAGTACTCTCTCCAGTCCAAGAGAAAATGGGCTAATTTCTGTTCACAAGTGGGCCAAGGAGGGACTGACTGCTTCTGGTCATAACTCATTCATCTCTGCCTTGCTGAGATAATGATGCTTCCCTTCAACCTTCTCTTCTGTGGCCTAATTTCTATATCTCTTGTTTGTTTTCTCAATTCCAAGTGGGATGGGACCCTAGTTAAAGACCATTTGATATAGAGCATGTGTTCTCACCCAAATCGCATGTTGAATTGTAATCCCCAATGTTGGAGGTGGGGCCAGGTCGTAGGTGATTAAATTATGGGGGCTGTTTCTCATGAATAGTTTAGTACCATCCCCTTGGCACTGTCCTTGCAATAATGAGAGAGTTATAACACAATCTGCTTGTTTAAAGTGTGTGGAGCCTCCTCCGCCTCTCTTGCTCCTGCTTCCATTTTGGCTTCTGCCATAATTGTAAGTTTCCTGAGGCTTCCCCAGAAGCTGAGCAGATGCCAGCATCATGCTTCCTGTATAGCCTGTGGCTCTGTGAGCCAATAAATCTCTCTTCTTTATAAATTACCCAGTCTGAGGTATCTCTTTATAGCAATGTGAGAATGAACTGACACTTCATTCTGGTTCAATTTCTCATTACCAGTATTGCAGTGAGGAAAGTGAAACCAGATTGGTCAAATGTGTTGTTAAGAGTTGTGTGCTTCTTATAAGTGGGAGCTAAATCAAGTGTACCCGTGGACTTAGAGCATTAACTATGGAGATTCAGAAGGGTGGGAGAGTGGGAGGAAGCTGAGGGATGATAAATTATTTAATGAATACAGGGTACACTATTAAGGTGATAGTTACATGAAAAGCCCAGAGTTGGCCTGTGCTGTGGCTTAAGCCTGTAATTCTAGCACTTTGGGAGGCTGAGGTGGATGGATCACTTGAAGTCAGGAGTTTGAGACCAGACTGGCCAACATGGCAAACCCTCTCTCTACTAAAAATACAAACACGAGCTGGGCATGATGGCACACGCCTATAATCCCAGCTAATTGGTGGGCTGAGGCACCAGAATAGCTTGAACCTTGGAGGCGGAGGTTGCAGTGAGCTGATGGGTAACACACCACTGTACTCCCACCTGGGTGAAAGAGAGAGACTCCATCACACACACACACACAAAAAGCCCAGACCGCACCACTATGCAATACATCCATGCATGGACACTGTACTTACAACCCCTAAATTTATACAAATTAAAAAACATTAAACAAATAAACAATGTTTTCAAAAGACAGTTATGAGGTCAAATCACAAGCATTTCTCCCTTCATTTTTCAAAGGTTGATCTATGTTTGGGCTGTGGGGGTGATATCGACAGTCACAGATGACAGAAGAGTCATTTAAAAGTACAGAGTGTGATCACCATCACAGCACTAATTCATGCAACTCAATAAAAACTCATTCAAAATATGCACCTGCTTGTCACTTTTATAGGTGCTAAGGATACAGCAGTAAGCAAGACAGACACCCTACGCCCTCAGAACTCCTCCAGTCCAGTGGGGAAGGCAGATTGTGCTCATGCAGTAAACGTCGTCATAAGGGAGCATCATGAGCGCTGTGGAAGATTTTAACTGGGTGAAAATGATGGAGAAGAACAAGGCTGACATTGAGGTGCTGCTGGGCTTCCCTCTTCCTTACCCAAACTACCACCATACAAACTTCCCTTATAACTTCCATTCTTCATCATCCTCCTCTGTCCTAACAACAAAGAAGCAGAAGCAACTGTAGTTCTTTTATCTCTCTTCCTTCTTTTTCTCTCTCTCCACCATCTCTTTCTCTCCCTCTCTCTCTCTCCTCCCTTCCTCATCTACTCATTCAATCAAAAAAGATCTGCAGAGTTCCTGCCCCTTATATAGCAGAGGGAAGCTGGAAAAAGAGCTCTGCTATGCAGCAGCTTGGGAGAGATAACAGACACTCATAGGGAAAGTGTAAACAAGAGTGTGTGGGGGTGGCTGGGGGCTAGTGAAGTGTCAAAGCAAACGGGATGGTCAGTGGGCATTATCTAGATGAGTTTGTCCTTCCAGACGTACTCTGAATGCATCTGGCATGAAACCCACCCTGTGGCTGATGATGAATTAAGGTAATGCCCTAGGTCATGCCTCTGCTATGTGCTAGATGTCGATCTCTCTCCTTCTTGTATTCCAACTGGCACCTTTTAACCTCTTCGACTTCCAACCCATCTGCTGAATTTTGCATGTGAGAGAATCACCCCTCCCTGGAAGGCAATCATTGCTGTTTTTCTTTTGATACCTCCTTACCCTGTTCCACTCTTGCCTGTTCCACTGAAACCCAGATTCTGAAATATGATCACAGGGTCAACTTTCTGCCTTGAAAGTTGGCTTAGGATTTTCTTTATCCTACAAGGGGCAATGAAGTAACTGAAGTAGACAGAGAACAATTTATTATCAGGAGGGCTTAACAGAGATCTATACAGAAGTGTAGACTAAAAGAACAGGAAAGGATATCCCAGCTGGTGAGACCAAGTGTAGCAAGTGCTTAGAGTCAGGAAATCAACATGTTTAGATATCAAGAGATCAACTCGCTTAGTTGGAAAAAAAGGTATTTAGGGATTCATGGAGAGAAGGTAAAATGTTAGGTAGGGATTAGCTTATTGACCAACTAACTAGATGATATTCATGTTTCAAGAATAGCAGTCCTTCAATCTGTTGGATGGGATCCAGGGGAAGGTGGCTTTAGGTGTGAAGGCTACCTAAAAAGAATCCCCAGATACATAAGTAAGAAGTACCTGGAGCAATATGCCAACAGAGGAAGTGAAAACAAGGCTCCTAGAAGATACAGATAAAACACTCAATTATCACTTGTGATTGATGAAAAATAAGACAATGTCAATAACTAAAGCTTTGGGACCAAGGTTCCAGGGAGGAAACTGGTGCCCATGGGTGAGTGAGTGAGACATGGTCTGATTTCAAGTGTTATGCATTGGGAGCCACAAGTGACAGACAGAAGTAAGTGAAAATGTATAGCAATCCTTGCTGCATATGGCATCAGAATTCAGTGATGGATTTGGAGTCTCTTCTTCTAGATGTATCAACATAGAAATGAATGCTTTGAAGACGAATACTGAGGGAATAAAAACCAGCCATCAGAAAGACCCATATTGGTCTCTCATCTCGTCAGTGTTGTATTTCTCCCACTTATGCAATACCCCATCAAAAGGCGAGATGCATTTATCTATCTCTTCATCCTTCCATCCCTCTATTTGCTTGACCATTATTATATCCAACATGCACGGATGGTCAGCTATACACCAGCACTACAGTAGATGCCGTGGAAATAACCAGAGGTGATATACTACTGAATAATCAGCATGCACGAGGCACCAACCAGTTAGAATAGACGAATGCTGTGGCACTGAGCAGTGTCCCAGGGGACCATTAAACCTTTAGTTCTGGATCAAGGGTAAATGCAAGGAAGCAGAACATATGGAAAGGCAGGGAATAGAGGACACTTTGGGGCTTGAGACAGTAGCAATTTATCAATCAGAGTCCTAATTGATCTATAACAGCGAAGTATCAGCCTAGGTACAAGGATGGACAATTCTGACCTAGTCCCTATGTTTATAAGGCCTCTAGCCTAAAGCCATCCTATACAACAATACAGCAGCAGATTACTAGCCACATGTTCTTAAATTTAAATTAATGAACTCTCCCGACACAAAGAAATGATAAATATTTGAGATGATGGATATGCTAACTACAGTGTATGCATAAAAACATCACTATGTACCCGATGAATATGTGCAATTATTATTTGTCAATTAAAAATAAAGTAACACAGCCGGACATGATGGCTCACACCTGTAATCCCAGCACTTTGGGAGGCTGAGGCAGGCAGATCACCTGAGGTGAGAAGTTTGAGACCAGCCTGACTAACATGGTGAAACCCCATCTCTACTAAAAATACAAAAATTAGCCAGGCGTGATGATATGCGCCTATAATCTCAGCTACTTGGGAGACTGAGGCAGGAGAATTGCTTCAACCCAGGAGGCAGAGTTTATAATGAGCCAAGATTGTGCCATTGCACTCCAGCCTGGGCAACAGAGTGAGACTCTGTCTGATAATAATAATAATAGTAGTAGCAGTAGTAAAAGTAATAGAAAAATTTTTTAAATAGCGTTTTAAAAAAACACTTAGTTTTCAGGTGCAATAGCCACATTTCAAGTGTTCAGTTGCTCCCTCTGGCTGGTAGTTACCATATTGAGCACAGACAAAGAGTATTCTGAATCTATTCTCTTAGCAGGGTGAACTATATAAGGTGGTAAGTATGTAAAGTAGCTTCACTGTGGTAATCATTTCACAAGGTATACATATATTAATGTATCTCATATATATCTTAAATCTATACAATTTAAAAAAATAAGGTTCATTTTAACAGTTTTGAGGGTACAGGTGGTTTTGGTTACATGGATAAGTTCTTTAGTGGTGATTTCTGAAATTTTGGCTCACCCATCACCCAAGCAGTGAACACTGTACCCAATACTTACAAAACCTCCCAATTTTCAGGAAATACTGAAGCCTGAACTTCAAAGACATGAAAAGATAGATGTGGCATGTAGGGAATCAGAGACGGAATTTCCTTTATTATGAGGAACAAAAGCTGCGAGTCTAATCTCCTGTGTGATACAAGCGTTAGCTGATCAGGGTTATACTAAGTCATTCTGATGTAGCTAACAGCGAATCCACCATGTTTTTAGTTCTTCTTATCTCTCTCTTCTTCTTCTGCTCTCCTTCCAGCCTTCCCCTTCTGAGTCACCAAAGCCCGTTATATTATTATTATACCTTTGAAATGGATGTAATTCTTATTTGTCCATTATACCTCATTAGGACTTGGAGAAAGAAAAATATTCCTATAATCAGAGAACTGGTGTACTGGATAGCACTCGACGAAAGAAGAAGACAGATATAAAATTAAGGTTTGTATAGTTAATTAATTAATTATAATTGTGACACAGCATGCCATGAGATTTTTAACCTGACAGAAAAATAGAAGTCAAGGACATCTCCTCTTGGAAGCTAAATTTTCAAGTTGTAGAAAATCATGCTGAGGCTTAAGTTCCACCACTGACCCTGGTACTATGAGCTTTGTGTGGCTTTCCCTTTAGCATATAGATGACAACACAGGGATGTGAAAGGCGAGAAAACAGATGCTGGTTTCTGGGAGCTTACTCTCTACATCATGTGCATGGACCAATCTGTTATTCTATCTAAACCTGTCAAAACAGAAGAGAAAGCTTGGACGAAGAATACTGAGGGAATAAAAACCAAGCATGGGAAAGACCCATACTGGTATCTTGTATAATGTCAATGCTATCTTTCTCCCACTTACACAATACTCCATCAGGAGTTAAGATGCATTCATCTACCTATTCGTCTTTCCATTCTTATACCTGTTTGACCATCATTATATCCAACAAGTACTCCTGGTCTACCAGCATTACAGTAAATGCTGTGGATATAATCAGACGTGATATACTATTGAACAATCAGCAATCCAAAGGGTCCTGAGGCCAAGGAAACATTCTGGAAAAAAATTTAAACAAGAATAACCAAACCTTGGAAGCAGGAAATGAAAATTAATTGTCTGAAGCCAATGGATACATCAAAACCCTGATTCAGACGAAACTACGGCATTCTTCACATCAGTCCAAGCCCCGTGTCAGCCATAAACAAATTCCCATTGCTAATTCATTACTTCTGCTAAAATCTTGTGAGAGGCTGGAGCAATTTCTCAACCAGCACGTATTCAACATGTTATGGGGTAAAGAACACACAAAACCCAGGCATGTGGCCAGCCTAGGTACCAAATCATCGGCCTTCCTGATAACCAAGTGGCCTCCCAGAACTCAATCTTTGCTCGGGTTTGCTCGGGGGAAGTGGCCTCTTGGTTTCAGAAATGGATTAAGGTTCTCTGTACCAGAGAATCTGCAATCCCAAAGGCAGGCTGGAAACCTACCAGATCCACTGAGATGGGTCAGTACCCATAAACCTCCCAATGAGGCATCTTGCCATTTCTTCCTTTCTTTTCTTTCTTTTTTTTTTTTTTAATGAATTTATTTCTTACACTTCTGGAGGCTGAGAAGTCCTAGGTAAAGGAGGCGTGTCTGGTGAGGTCCTTCCTGCTGGGAGGGACTCTGGGGAGTCCAGGGTGAGGCAGTACAGGGCACTGCATGGCAAGGGTGCATCTTATCTTAGGTCTCTCCTCCTCTTTTTTTTTTTTTTTTTTTTTGAGACGGAATCTTGCACTGTTGCCCGGGCTGGAGTCAGTGGCGCTGTCTCGGCTCATTGCAACCTCTGCCTCCTAGGTTCAAGTGATCCTCCTGCCTCAGCCTCCCAAGTAGCTGGTGCCCGCCACCATGCCTAGCTAATTTTTTTTGTATTTTTAGTAGATACGGGATTTCACTATGTTGGCCAGGATGGTCTCAAACAGGATGATCTCATGATTCACCCTCCTCGGCCTCCCAAAGTGCTGGGATGACCAGCGTGAGCCACTGCGTCCAGCCCCTCTTCCTTTCTAAAATGATTTTTTAAAAAATATCACAACGACTCACTGGCTTAGAGCAGTCAATTAATACATTTTTGTATCTCTCTTTAGACGGCAGTTGTAGATACGGAAATACCATATCCATAGACAAATTAACATGAGCTCCCTTACATCCCTGTACTAATTATCTTAGGAACCACAGCCTCCCTTAGGTTAGAAGTTTCAGTCCCAGTGCAGGGTTGAACAGGAATTTCTTTCAGAGAAGCAGCAATTTGAATCATGTTCAGCAGGCAGAGGAATGGGAAGGTCATATATGATCTGAAAACTCATCCTTGAAACCTTTTGTCCTCCATCCCTCCCCTCCCTGCTCCAGCACCAGCAAAGGCATCTAGGAGAAAGATTTTGCTTGAAACAGAAAAAGATAAAGTAACAAGCATATTTAACTTTACACCAAATAGATTTGAACAGACTTCACGCCAAACAGGCCCCTCCTTTTTACCTACAAAACCTCCCAGTTTTCAAGAAATGGTGAAGCCTGAACTTCAAAGACATGAAAAGACAGATGTGGCATGTAGGGAATTAGAGATGGAATTTCCTTTATTACTAGGAACAAAAGATTCAAGTCTAATCTCCTGTGTGATACAAGCGTTAGCTGATCAGGGTTACACTAAGTCATTCTGATGTAGCTAACAGCGAATACACTATCCTTTTACTTCTTTGTAACTCCGCTTTCTTCTTCTCTGCATTTGAATATGCAAATTCTAAAGCAATAGAAAGAGCCCTGCAATCCCACTGAGGGCAAAAGAATTCCCTTTGATCAGCCTCTCCCAGGCCTGGAGTTCCATGGCCTCCAATTCTACCTGCTCCTTTATGACATGGGCTGATATTTGATATATCAAATTATACTCCAGCACTTTCAGAAGTAGAACCTGATAAGAAATTCTGCATTCCTATGAAGGAAGCTACATCTTGAAAATTAAATATTTATTTCAGTTAGCCTTGTAAATTTTTGATATTTATTATTAAATTATTACAGATTTATTTCTAAAGCAAGGTGTTTACCCGAAAAACTATTGCAGAGGAGGGCTGATACCAGAGACTTTGTGAAGGTGCTACCCTAAATGCTGGTGCATATATGTATTACAAAAAAAAAAACAGCTGAGAAAATTGGACAAAATACTGCTAGCTTCACTAGAAATAAAGTCCTTGCATGCAATAAGAAAGGCAGAAAGCGGAAAAACGCTTACTTGCTGAAAACAAATGAAATTTCTAAAATGTACCCCAGCATCTTAAAGTACAAAATTTCTTTTTTTTTTTGCAGTAATTTTTGTATCATAGTCACGTATTCCAGCTCAAAAAGAGCAAATGAATTGTTCGTAAATGCCTCAAGAAATACACGCTTTCAGTAACTGATCTGTGTTTGCTGGCATTTCTTTCTACTTTGCAGGGTCATGTGACTCAGAAGGGGGACAGAATGTCTCTGGAGGAGAAAACCTTAGGGGGAAAAAAAACAAAAACAAAAACACATTTTATTTTAATCCCCAGCTAATAAAGGCGCAGTTAACCCATTGATAATCTCACACATTTCTCAGGTTCCTTGGGGAGGGAGGGCTTAAGGAGGGTGGTTTTACCTTGCCAGCCCTCTTCTCGTCTCTAGTACAATAGTGCAGAAGAGAAAGACACAAGCAGCAGCAAAGTTTTTGTAACAACTTCAAATCTTCACAAAAGAGCTTTTCATAGAGAACAGGATCAAAAAATGGATATATTTAGGGAATGAATGTTCTAAATGGGTTGTACTTACTGAATGCTGAGTCTGATCAAGGAAGCTGTAAGTTCCACTTGCATGAGTTCTTCGAGCAGTTTCCTGAAGAAGAAAATGGGGAAAGGCTTTAGTATTAAGGAATGTATTCTTGAATTTTGTCTACAAGTTTTTTGTTACAGTAATATTGAACAATCTCCAAAATAAATTTTGACTATACTGTGAATTTAACAGCAATGATGATGATGATGATGATGATGATGAAAATGAGGCGAGGTGCAGTGGCTGATGCCTGTAATCCCAGCACTTTGGAAGTCAGAGGCAGGTGGATCATGAGGTCAGGAGATCAAGACCATCTTGGCAAAAATGGGGAAACCCCATCTCCACTAAAAACACAAAAATATTAGCGGGGCATGGTGGCACATGCCTGTAGTCCCAGCTACTTGGGAGGCTGAGGCACGAGAATCACGTAAACCCGGGAGGGGGACGTTGCAGTGAGCTGAGACAGAGCCACTGCACTCCAGCCAGCCTGGGTGACAGAGTAAGACTCCGTCTCAAAAAAAAAAAAAAGAAAAGAAAAGAAAAAAAAATGATTCAGTTCTTCAGTATATGTTCATTACATCCTCTCAGATCCCAACAAAGAAGGTGTTATTATCTTCTCTATTTCAGAAGAGGAAATTGAGGCCCAGACAGCTCCCATAGTTCACAAGACATGTACATCATGAAGCCTGAATTTGAACTTTGGCAATTAAACAACAAGCTGGGAAGCACTCTACTGTATTTTTCTCTTACACCATGAGCTCTTGTCACAGGAGGTGTTCAAGGGAAGACTGGAAGTTGACATTTCAGATGTATCATTGTGGATTTTCCTCCTGGGAATTAGTTTGGATAAAATAAATTCTAAACTTCCTTTCAACTCTAGAACTGCAGGATTCTATAATGCTCATTCGGGTGATGAAGTTCAAAGATGGAAATGATTTCATTTTGCAATAAGTAGAATTATAAGGTACTCCAGCAGTAATAAATTTCAAAATTATGGCTATCATCACTCAATCAGAGGGACTAACATTCATGTTTATTGGTATTTAAATAAACCAAATATGACCTGAATTGCAAATGGCATTATAATCTCCTACAGTTCAGTGAGTTGGAAGACAGGTCATCTCCTACCAGAAAAATCCGGATTTCCTGGTGAATCTGAAAGACATTTATGGCATCCTGTACCTAAGGGGGTTGGGATACTGACTTGCTTCCTTTCTAGAGAGAAACTTAAGTAGCAGAGATGGGACTGCTTTGTAGGGTTCTAGAATCCTGATCCAGTGCTCACTGAATTACTCATATAAAGCAGCAATGCAATTTACACCAAGACTCAATACAGTTCACAAGATTCAGAGGTACATTTTAAACATTATTTGCAAATATATTTAGAAAATATACCCTCTTAGTCCAGGCGAGGTGGCTCACGCCTGTAATCCTAGCACTTTGGGAGGCTGAGGTGGGTGGATCACCCGAGGTCAGGAGTTCAAGACCAGCCTGGCCATGATGGTGAAACCCCATCTTTAAAAAAAAAAAAAGAAAATATACCCTCTTTCTTAATGTGATAGATACATGTAGATACATATATAGATATACATATATATGAAGACTACATATGGGTATGTATGAGTATATATATATGTGTGTAGTCTTCACATCTGGTGAGTCCACTGGTGTTGATGAATTACAACATCTAAGAACATCAGGTGACTTCAAAATATTGGAAAGAGGGGGGACCTGCAGAAAGACCCAAGAATACATAGAGCTATTAAGTGGTTGAAAACGTGGTGATAGTATTCACCCTTCAATAGCCTTCTGATTTGCATTTTGATGCCTTCAATTTCTTTCAACTAATAAAAATGACCAATCTCATGGGTCAATGTCAACAAATGGCAATGATGTACTTATTCATCCATTCATCTATTTATCCATCCATCCACTCATTCACCCAACCACTTACCCATCCATCCATCCATCCATCCATTCGTGCATCCATCCATCCATGCATCCACCCACCCACCCATCCACCTATTAACTCATCTATCCATCCATCCATCTATCCATCCACCCATCCAGCCATCCACCCATCTATCCATCCACCCACCCACCAATCCATCTGTTCACCCACACAGCCATCCCCCCACATATATATCCACCTGGCCTCCATCCATCTACCCACCCATCCACCCACCCATCCAATGATATTTCCAATCATCCTTGGCTTCACTACCTTCTAGCTTTGTGACCATGACCAAGTCACTGAACCTATCTTTGTCTCAGTTTCTTCATCTTTAAAATGGGAATAAACAGTACCTTCCTTAAGGAATTCAGGTGAATATTAAAAGTTAATATTTGTAAAACACTTAGCATTGTGCTTGGCACAAAGTCAGCACTTTAAAAAAGTTTGTAGTTTATTAAGCCTTTTTAATATCAGGTACTGTCCCCTTGGTGCTTACAGTTCAGTGGGGAGGATAGACAGATCTTCACTGGGGACATTGGGGAAGTCCCCATGAAGGAAGCAGCAATGGAGAGACATCTTAAAGGTGAGAAGTGGAAGAACATGATTTGGGAAGAATAGAACAGTTAGAATATAAACAGCCAAAATACATGGTTCTCTTCTGTAAATTCAATTTGCCTCAACTGGAGGATTATCTGAGTCCTAATAATTATAGTGGTTGTGGTTTTATTGAATCCATAGTATATCCTAAACTTCTTATCAAAATTTCCATGCATCCTCTCATTTATTGAAAATGATCACTACCATGGTCAGGTTCAACCTTTTCAGCCCCTACTCCCTCTTTCCCATCACTTCCTCCATCTCTGAACACACTCATACACGCTAAGATCCAGCTAAATCAAATACTTAAAAGACACAATGCACTGGTATTCCCTTAGCCCTTTTATTACAACCTTCTTTTATCATAAACTGCTCTTCACCCAGCCACATTTGAACTCATGAAAGGTCTTGATACTTGAGACGTGAATGTCTACTCAGGCATGCTCTTTGTAGCTTTCATTGACCCTTCTAGTGGGACTGAATTTTGGGAGAGGTCCCTATGTCTATTCACATATTCTTCTATCAGAAGCAGAATTACACATCCTTTCTAAGCTTTTGTGGACTTGGGCCTACCCAGGCTGTGCATTCCTGAAAAGCAAGGGCAATGTTTAATTCAACACTGTAACTTTGTAGTCTAGGACAAGGCCCCTTAGGAGCAGCTCACTACACTGGGTAGCCTAAGAAGTGATTCCTCCTTGCCCCAGAGGGTTAAAGCACCAAGAAAAGACTCAGACCTTCATTCCAGAAAGAGGTTTCTCTGAGCAACAGAGATTTCTCTGGCGGTAACGTACTTGGTACCCAGGTAATAACATTTAATTTCATGTCCATGTCAGTCCAAACCCACACCTTTACATCTGTTTTTAATCCAAACTGCAGTTGAAATGAATTTTCTAGCCCACTTCTTCTCACTAATAAGAATCTGTCAAGTCCTTTAGGGGGATTATTTTATAAAAAAACAGAGGCTGAGAACCATTGTTATTAAGTGAGAACAGAAATGATCATTAACAATGGCACCAGACAGCAAGAAAACCCTAATATGCTCTCTAGAGTTCCAGAGGAATGATGTCGTGTTATTTTTTTTTTTAACTAAGATTGCTCTGAGTTTGCAATTACTCTTGCAAACTATGTGAAGAGTAATTTGTGACCAGGGAGAATCTCGGGTCCCAGTGGAATTGGGTGGAATTTTCATTGTACCAAGACTACAGGGGAGCTAAAGAGCTGCAAGTGAAGGAAACTCAAAGGACACTGAAACAAAGTCAGGCAGAACGAAGGTGAATGCTCAGTTCATGCATTAGCTACCCTCACCTCTGCACGCCATCCAAATGGATGCACAAAATAGCAAACCGATTACTTCCAAAACACTGGTGTTGATGACCCCTGGACAGCCAGAATGTAGTTTAAGTTTCTGACTCTGATTCTGTAAACAGGGCTGGTTACTGCAACGTTTCTGTTTCTATAGATTCTGCCATCAACTGATTCATAGACTTCCCCAGGTGATGACTCCAGTGCCATTTCCTCCTTCCTCCAGGCTCGCACCCCTTGCCCCTGAACAGGGCAAGCAGTGTGATCCTTACAAAATGCAAATGTGACCTTGTTACTTGATTGTTTAAACCCTACATCACTGGCTTCACATTTAATTCCAAACCTACCCTGGGAACAGTTTGACATCCTGAATGATTTTCTCCTGGACACAGCTCCAGCCTTGTTTATTTATGTGTAAGGAGGTCACACTCCCCGCCAACCCTGGGTACCAGCTCCATGGACTTTCCAATTCTGGACCACACTTAATTCCCCACCTGCCACAGGGATGCCTTGCATGCTATGCCTTTAACTGGGGATGCTCTTTGCACCTAATCAACTCCGATGCATTGCTGCTTTCTGATGGAACCCCCCACCCCGAGGGCATGGCTTTAAGAGCCCATTATCCTTTCTTCATAGCCGATATCCCAGCTGTCACTTTGCATCCAATTAAAAATCATTTGACGCAAGTTTGCCTGTCTCATCAGCATGTTAGTTAGCTCCATGAGGGCAAGAGCTGTATGGATTTATGGATTTGATCACTATTTTAATTCTGATCACAATGTCATGGATATGGAAGGCATTCAATAAATATTTACTTAAGGAAGAAAAGATGGAAGGCAGGGAGAGAGGGAGGGAGGAAAGAAGGATGGAACTCTCGGCTTAGTCATCCTATGGCTAATTTTAGACACACATCAGGTGACTACTCAGCCTCCCCAAAAGTCATTTCCATCCGCAAACCCATCTCCGTCTAGCATAGTGCCAGAAACTGGGTCTCAAGTGCATGATCCTGGCTCCATTAGTAAGTGCTATGTTGAGCAGGGATGAAACCTCACCCTATCTAGGTTCAATTTTCTCCTAGGAATTTGCAAGGGACACTTAAGTTTTGACAGTAACTGTGGGGTCACTCTTCTCTGCCACGTGTGCAGAAAACAGCCAAAGTAGCAATGAGCAGAGAGAATAGAGTGGAAGGGACATGGAGGAGGATTTTAGGGTGGGAGTAAAGGCTGCCTTGTTTCCCGATTACACAGCGGTTCAAAAAAGCTGGTCCCTCCTGGGACTGAGCAGGCCTCCTCATTTTTAATGCTGAAACTCACTTCTGTGCTCCTGTGCTGTGTAAGAAAATATGCGTGTTTCTTGAGTGAGTTTGAGTGGGTTTCTGTTGCTTGCAAACAATCAAATTATGTATAAGATCATCTCAGAGGGTGGCGCCTCACCTAGCTGGGATTTTATACCTGCCTGCATTCAGGGAAGTAAACTGTATCTTGATTATCTTGATCACATCAGGGATTGTGATGGGATGCACCCTCTCCAAGCCTCACAGCAGCCTCAGATCTCATTCAGGTGTCTAGAGTTTAACTGTCCTTGAAAGAACCCTGAAGCAGCATCAGCAAGCTGCCCAGGGTTGCTTGGTACCACTCAGGGATTACGATGTGAGATTCCGGTGGTGGAGAGGTCAGTGCCCATCACAGCTGGGATGGAGAAGTGAACTAGAACAGGAAGTACACTGAAGCCTGCTTAGATTGGAGACAGAGGCCTTCCCCATGGGAATCCAGTGACTCCCAGCCACATAACAGGAAGCTGCTGACCAGTAACCACTGTGGGAATCAGACAATCTGATCAGCTTCAGTCCGCCGTGCAAATGATTCATGTGTTCCTGGATTCACTGCAGGATCGCTGCACCCTGAGCTCCAGCTTCAGAAGCAATGTGTAATTTTACTGTAAACCGGTGGTTCTTTTCTAAGGACAGCCATGGGTTAAAGCACCACCTTTCTCTGCCATCAGGAGTAGGCGTTTCACACAGTGAAGACAGCATGGAATATCCTTTGACTTCAGGAGCTGATTCTCCAACGTCATCTCCTTTTGCTTCCCATGCCATCCTCGCATCAGACGCTTGGTCTCTGTGATCTGTGATGAGTGCTCCCCAAAGAGAGATTCTTTTTCTCCCTTTGTATTTGTTGAATATAAGTGCATGAGCCGAACAAGAATGAAACCCAAAAGCCAACAGATCTAAACTAAAATGAAATGTCCTAGCATCTCTGATATCACTGTGCCTGTGCACTGCTTGTTTCCTATGTCTGGGATTCTGTTCCTTTTTTTTTTTTTTTAACCACTGGTAAATGTGCACCTGTGCTTCACAGCGTCAGGCAGTCCTCGCTGATTCCCCCAAGCACAGGGAATCATGCCCTCTTCACCACCCATGGAACCCAGTCAGTATCTCTAAAGACTCACAATGCGTAGATATCTGTCTCTACATCTGTCTTCTCTGCTGGAGTGGCAGCACCTCAAAGCTCAGGCTGTGCCTAGTATTTCATGAGTGACAGTACAGTTTGACATGCTACAGGTTTTGGACACAGATTTCATTTCAAAATCAGTTCTCTTATTAATTCTGGGGAAGCTGCTTGACTGCTCAGAACCTCGGCTTTTTAAATCCATAGAATGGGTATAATAATGCCCACCTCAGAGGGTTGATGTGAGGACATTACAACTAAATTACCTGGCACTAGTACTAAATAATTATTTCTCAAGCCAAACAGCCAAGACATACTTCAACAACAGTCCTTTCAATAAACCAAGTCTTACTGTGCTTTGCAAAATTTTGCCAGGGTAGTGAGATCATCCAGATGATTTTCAGCATAGCCCAGTGTCAGAAGCCGTTACTGCACCTGCCACAGAATAAATGCTCATTGAAGATTCCTAAAAATGAGGAACCCAGCCAGGTGTGGTGGCTCACACTTGTAATCCCAGCACTTTGGGAGGCTGAGGCAGGCGAAACATGACATCAGGAGTTCAAGACCAGCCTGGTCAACATACTGAAACCCCGTCTCTACTAAAAATACAAAAATTAGCTGGGCATGGTGGTGCGCACCTGTAGTCTCAGCTACTCGGGAGGCTGAGGCAGGAGAATCGCTTGAACTCAGCAGACGGAGGTTGCAGTGAGCCAAGATCGCGCCACTGCACTCCAGCATGGGTGACAGAGTGAAACTTCATCTCAAAAAAATAAAGTAAGGAGCCCAGGAGGCTCTTCTCTTACTGGTGAAATACAATTGCAGCTGCTACTCCAAAGTTTATATGTGACTTTTGGCAATAAGCATCATTGCATTTGTAATAAGCAAATGCAATACACATTGCACTCCAATGCAATTAGTCTTTCTGCTGCATTTAATTTGGCTGCATTTGCCCATTCAACAAGGGCTCAGGTATAGTCTCTGTGTCTGCTTCATGGAAGGGTTGCTCCCAGCCTCCCTCTGTAGGGAAGCAAACTTCTCCTCGAAGCTCCAGGGACCTCCAAGAGACTAACAATATTACACCCCACACACCGCCCCTCTTTGAGCCTTATTGTTGGTGTGTTTAATTTCCTGTCTTGGCCTTACAGGAGATTTCTAATGTTTGGGCTGTAGGGTATGTTCTGATTAAAAATAATCCTCCCAATTACGAGTTGGCATGAGCCTCCTGTCAGGCGCACTCTGCCACCAGCTCCGCTCCCCTGTCAGCAATAATTGTGTCTGCAGTGCCTAACTGTAAATGAAAACCCAAGGGGCAAGTTTGGGTCCCTGGTTCCTGGGCCGCGCCAGATCTTTTAATTTGCACTGTCTGTCAAAAGGATGCAACTGTGTGTACTACAAAGAAATCCTTAGACTCTCAGATTCAAGGCCAGAGATACCACAGCCTTCTCAGAGAAATTGCATTTGAACCCGCCAGAGATAACAGGGTGTGTGTGAGGCAACGAGGCTCTTTTTAGTTGGCTCCAAACTTTAGCTAGACCCAGTATGAAAAAGGAAGCTGAACTCCAGGGAAATTTCAAGGTATATTTATATTATTTCTCTACCGAGTACATAAGACAGACCATTGAATTCGAAACATGTGATCTCAATGCTTTCAAAGGAAATAGACATGTGAGACCTGATTATTTCAATCTCTACAAAATTAAAACTTCCTAGGTATAGGGTGAGAGGAGAGAGGTAAGTGTTTTCTGCTGGGAAATACCATCAAGGTACTCTTGTATAAGCAGAGAGATGGCCCTCTGGTCAGGCTCAGACTAGGCACTTGAAATGTGCTGTGGAGTCAAAAAAGTCAAAAGAAAACAGCTCCTGAGCAAAGTTCTGTTTTAGAAGTGATGGTGGGGGAATACTTTTGGTATTCTTCTACATGCCTTTCCACCCCAGCCCACATCTGTTTTTCTAAGAAAGACACCTGCCGTTTCAGACAGCATTTGCATCTCTCATTCCACAGCTCCTGATGCCTGGTCGAGTATCCTGCTCTTCACATAAATAAGAGATACCAACGCATTTCCCAAGAAACTGCCTCTGTGGCTCAGCCTGGCTCCAGTGGGATTCTTTTACTTCTGACATACATTTTGGTGACTAAGCCATCCAGGTAAGACCTATTCAGAGCCACAGGAGCAGGATGTTCAAGTGCAGGCAACCCTGTCAGTCAGCAAACTAGGGGCCATGAGTCAAGTCAACACACAGCCAGTATTTTTACATTAAAAAAAAAAAAGTTTCTCTGGGATGCAGTCATGTGTATTCGTTTATGTCCGTGTTATCTATGATTTCTTTCATGGCACAAAGGCAAAACCGAACAGTAGATCCAACACGTGGCTTGTAAGGTCAAAAACATGGATTCACATACAGGGCCACAAGGATCTACATAAGGAATAAACAAATAATCACCACAATCCAAATAAATATGAAAATAACATAGATGATCATTATTTATGGGATATGCAAATAGTAATCCAAATAAATGTACAATGTAAATGATTACCATTTATAAAAATATGTAAATAACCTAAATATGTAAATGAATAAATGATTATGATTTATAAAAATATGTAAATAACAATTCAAATAAACATATATAAATGATCATTTATAAAAATATGTAAATCACAAGCTAAATGAATATATAAATGATTATAATTTATAAAAATATGTAGATAATCCAAATATAAAAATGTAAATGATCATTTAAAAAATATATATAATAAACCAAATAAACATATAAATTTAATTATCACTAATACAAATATGTAAATAATCCAAATTAACATATAAATAATATAAACAATCATCACATATAAAATGTAGAATTACAGAAATAGAGAAATATATAACAAATGATTATCATTTATAAAAATACACAAATATTAATAATTTAAAGATATAAATAATATAAATGATTATCATTTATAAACATGTAATTAATACTCATTATGTATTATTTAGGTTGTTTTATCATTTTATATATTATATATTATATAATGACAAAGTATTATTAAATGATATTACATACTATTATTTATATATTTATTTAGATCAATTAGACTTAGAAATAATTTAGTATAAATAATAAATTATTTCCCATTCGTTTCATATTGGACAATATTAATAGCCCTAATGATGATTAATATCCAAACCCAAGTATTTGCCATGTACCAGGTGCTTTACTTGCAGAAGCCCCTCTAAGCATAATCACCATTATTTCTCTTTTGAGGATGACCTAGGTAGGTGTTTAACTATCTGAAAGAACTTGCTGCAGGTTTTACTGCTAGTCATCAGCAAAGCCAGGATGCAAATCCAGTTCCGTGTGACTCTAAAATCCATATGCTGATGTAATATTTAGTCTGCCTCTAATTTTCAAAAAACAGAGATGTTGTCCAGTTTGACTTTTTGGGTGGTGCCTTCAGGTTCATGTCTAGCAAAAGGAGAGAAGGTGTAAGCACTAAGTTCACAAAGCAGCTTCTCTGAAATAGCTTCCTTTATCAATCCCACCATGAACCTAGAGAATTCCACATTTCCACCACTTAAATGGGGGCATTTCGGGTGGTCTGTGACATTTCCTCAGAGGTACTGTGTGCAGGGCACAGTTTATCACAGAAAAGGCGGACTTCTAATTCCTGCAGACAGATTCTTTTAGGTTGAATGATAAAAGACTGGCAGAAATGGATGGCAACTGCTGGCTGATTATAGGCATTGCATAAAATTGTCTGGGAGATGAAAATACTCCTTCCCCCAACAGTAGAAATGGACATTGAGTTCTCTCGACCAAGAGGAATGAGGCTCATTAGCAAATGCTCTTGAGTTCACATGAACTGAGTTTACCCGAATCCATCAGCTTCTGGAGCTGGCTGGGCACACGTCGCTATTAAGAAGACCAAAGGATTTCATCCATGAAGAAACCACTAGACTTCTTACATAAAAGACTCTGACATAAAAGGAAGGCTAATCTCTGCAGAAACTCCATGCAGAAAGTTCCATTCCCTTCGATGCACAACGGTAACTGAGAGGGCTCGGTGTCCTCTGTAACTTTCCAGGCTCCAGGAACAGGGCTTGAAGAGAAAGGAGACCCCCCTGTGTGGCTTCCACCCATGAATCAACTCTCAGCTCAAATACTGCTTCCTTAGCAAAGCCTCCTCTGACCGGTTTCTGCAGCAAATCTAGGACAGGTTCCCTTACCATTGCATTTATCTCACTTATAACTATACAGCAAAACATAAGCATTTCATTAGTGTCCATCTATCTCACTAGGCTGACTGCTCCCTGAGGACTCAGATGTGGAAGGTTTTGCTCCCTACGAAATACTTTGCACTTAACACAGTACCTAAAGAGCAAAACCAACACTCTTTAAATATTGGCTCAGTGAAGGAGTGAATAATTCTAGAAAGAAACCACACATTTCTCTGCCTCCCAAGGGTCTCAATGTGAGACCCAGAGGCTTTCACCGACCACCTTGCACTGACAGCTCTTTCTTTAAGCTCAACTTCCTACCTACCTTATGTGCAGCTCCTAAAGGGTCAGTTAGAGGACAGATCATGATATTCAAAGAGACAAGTGCATAGGTGAAGAAAGAGCTTTGACCTTGGAAGTCATACCCATTGAGGGACACTGGCAGCTCCAGCACTTGCTAGCTGCATGACCTTGGGTGAATCACTGTTCATCTCTGGCCTCAATTATCTCATGCACAAGGTAGAAATAGAAAGTACACTTGAGGTTTTTCTTTGTTTGTTTGTTTGTTTGTTTGTTTTTTGCAGACAGAGTTTCGCTTTTGTTACCCAGGCTGGAGTGCAATGGCGCGATCTCGGCTCACCGCAACCTCCGCCTCCTGGGTTCAAGCAATTCTCCTGCCTCAGCCTCCCGAGTAGCTGGGACTACAGGCACGTGCCACCACGCCCAGCTAATTTTTGTATTTTTAGTAGAGACGGGGTTTCACCATGTTGACCAGGATGGTCTCGATCTCTTGACCT
>PVKV010012027.1:0-17534 GCA_004027835.1 Alouatta palliata | reverse complement strand
TCCGGCCACACTTGAGGTTTTATTTTTCTGTCTAATCTTAGAAATAGATTGAACCCTTCCCTGTTTCCACTCAGGACTAAGAAGGTCATGTGTTAATACAACTCCATCCCTGTTTGTGGAGTGCATTCATGAATGAATTCTTGACTTCTACCCTAACCCCAAAAAGCACTGATGGAATTTACCAGTATGTGACTTTCTTTGCCCTGAGTCTGTGAGACAGGGAAGCGTTCAGTCTGTCCCTGACATTAGACAGAAAAACAGAACCTAAAAAGATTAATGTTGGGGTAATCTTTGGCCCCATCAAAATTATCAAAATGTTTCACAGCTTAAACTTTATGGGCTGGGTGCGGTGGCTCACGCCTGTAATCCCAACACTTCAAGAGACCGAAGCAGGCGTATCACCTGAGGTCAGAAGTTCAAGACCAGCCTGGCCGACATGGAGAAACCCTGTCTCTACTGAAAATACAAAATTAGCTAGGCGTGGTGGCATGTGCCTGTAATCCCAGCTACTGGGAGGCTGAAGCAGAAGGAATTCGGCAGGCGGAGGTTGCGGTGAGCAGAGATCACGCCATTGCACTCCTGCCTGGGCAAAAGAGCGAAACTCTGCCTCAAAAAAAAAAAAAAAGTAAAAAAGTACTTTTTAAAGTGTTCTCAGAATGATCAAATGAGATAATAGAGGGGAAAAAATGCTTAGAGTATGACTACAGTGTGTGTTTAAAAAACTGTACCTACTTGAGTCATATTGAAGTCCTCCCAAACTGAAGAGGGCCTTGAGAAATGAGTAAAAGTGATGGAAATTATTGTGACTTACAGGAACTCAGTAAATATCTATCCGGGATTGATAGGGACATACGCATGTGAGTGTATATAAATAATAACAGGAAGAAAAAGAAGGAGGAGGAGCATCTAATGTTTACTCTGTGTCCTGCACTGTGATAAACAATTTGCACACAGCAATGCCCTGACATCCCTATGCCCTGGGCATCATTATCTCCAACTCACAGATGAAGCATGATGCTCAGAGGGGGTCAGTACTGGTGCATGTTCCAAGTGAGAAGCCACAGTTTCAACTGGCGTTCTGAATGGCAATTGTGCCACATTTGCTGTCAATGGGAATGTTTCCCTCCCAAGCAGACATCACATGCTTAGGACTACCCAAGGAAGGATTAGGAATAACCTGAGGAGGACGTTTATGTGCTTTTGTAAGAAAGGAGCTCAGAGGTGCCATGGGGCTATGATCAGCTCTCATACACACAGTAAGCTGCTGCACTGTGGACCGCTCCTTCCCAGGCAATTCACTGTGGTTATTATCCATCATCCCGCTGGTTCTGTTGATTGTTGTCACTGGACAGAGAAATTGCACAAAAGGTTTACAAAGCAAAGCCTCTCAGACATAGTAATCCCTTTTCTTTTTTTGAGACAGAGTCTCACTCTGTCACCCAGGCTAGAGTATAATCAGTGACATTATCTAGGCTCAATGCAACTTCCACTTCCCTTCTGCCTCAGCCTCCTGAGTAGCTGGGACCACAGGTGTCTGTCACCACACCCAGCTAATTTTTGTATTTTTGGTAGACAGAGAGGGTTTCATCATGTTGGCGAGGCTGGTCTCGAACTCCTGGCCTCAAGTGATCCACCTGCTGTGGCCTCCCAAAGTGCTGGGATTGTAGGCAAGTGCCACCATGCTGGTCATAGACAGAGTAATTCTAAGTAACATCTCCTCTCTCAGTACATTATTTCCAGGCATGAGTCTCCCCTCCTCAGGCATGCGGCTCTGTAGGGAAGACAGTCCCTGAGATTCTAAGTGCCTTCCTTCTCCATTAGCAACACCAGGTAGCTTGGGAGCTAAATCCACCAGTTCCATAAAGGGGGGATATGGTAATCTGGGAGCTCACAAGAGGTTGTGATGCAGACAGATTTATAGAGCTGAGGTACAAAACACATCATTGGGAATGCATGGTACTTTCGTTCATTAATCATCTTTTCTTTTCTTTTCTTTTTTTCTTTTCTTTTCTTTTCTTTTTCTGAGACAGAGTCTCACTCTGTCGCCCAGGCTAGAGTGTAATGGTGCGAACTCAGCTCACTGCAACCTCCACCTCCTGGGTTCAAGGGATTCTCCTACCTCAACCTCCTGAGTAGCTAGGATGACAGGTGCCTACCACCACGCCTGGCTAATTTTTGTATTTTAGTAGAGATGGGATTTCACCATGCTGGCCAGGCTGGTCTTGAACTCCTCACCTTGTGATCTGCTGCCTTGGCCTTCCAATATTCTGGGATTACAGGCATGAGCCACCGTGCCCGGCCCATTAATCATATTTTACTTTGAATCTATTTCTCAATGAAAAGTAGCTTTCCATTTCTATTACCAAGATTAATGTGTGAACAACACACAGTGGCATAACCTGGACCCGAGCAGAGAGGGAAAAGAAACAGACACAAAAAGGCAAAAATCAAACCCTCAGTACATAGTGTGATATATTTACTCAGATTACTGCTTTATTTACACCACTGAGAACACTTTATTTTTGAGCTTCATAACTCATTGCTCTATAAAGAAAAAGGAACTACTAGCTGCCACCTACTGAAACATGGAGAAAGAAAATACACCATAAAGAAAGCCCATCCTCCACTCTATAGGTCTTGATTTTTTTTTAATTTCTATTTAATATGTATTGGACTCCAGAGCACCTTATTACCTTATTTAATTCAGACCTGGGAAGATGTCTCAGAATGAAAATGGCACTGAAGTGATCAGAACGAAGCTATGAAATGTGGACATATTTTCTTCAGAGAGATAATCAGCTTATCAGAATTCATTTCAACCAGAGAAAGGTCTCACAACTACACTGAAAATTCAAGCTGGTCTCATCATCTCAAAAATGTAATCTCAAGGAAATTGTAAAACTATCAAGGCAACTTTGGTGCAGTTATCTTTAAGGATAAGAACCGCAATCATCATATCCCAGCAGAATCATTGTCAGTGGGGTCGGCTCTCAAGTATGGGAGACACCTCCACATAAAGTATGTCAAGTGCCTTCACTGATAATACCATTTTTTTTTCAAGTCATTTTGGCTACTTTTCACAGATGCATTTGCTATATTCCTTGTATCTAAAAGTTCTCCCTAGGTTAGTGTTCTGAAAAATGTCTTAAAAATGTATTTTTCTAAATTAATCACTAAAAGGGGCATAAGTTTAGTCTCATGTCTGCTAATAACTAGCCATTTGGTCTTGATTAGGTTATTTAACTCTCTCTGGGCCCCAGTCTCCTGTTTGCACAAGAAAGAGGTTAGACTTTCTTGTTCTAAAAATGTTTTTTCTTTTTAATTGCAGCAGATGGTCTGGTTCATATGCATTCTCATAAGAAGAGAATCAGCAACCTTAACAACCAAAATACCTCTAAAGTTGACATACATTTCAACAGTCAATACCAAGACAGGTATACTGTGTGCCTCTCGGTGTGACACATTCCTACCCACAAGAAGAGAATAATTAAACAGAACATAAAATCCATCTAGTCAGAAAGGGATATCTAACTTTTTTAAAAAGCCAACGGATTTCAGAAGATAAAAGAAAACTCCTGATAGTCAATCCTTCATGTTCAGCAAAGAACAACCAAGCCATTTGGTACAATGTTCCAGAAAAACAGACAGTGAAGGAAATGAAACAGCGAGGCAGAAAGATCAATACAGCACTCAACATCTCCGTGTGGGAGAAAGGAAAATCATAAAACTAGAGTCAGGTCATGAAAGGTTTGCAAAATGTTCAGAGGGCCACCTCAGGTAACCATCAAAAGTTATGTATCTAATATGAGACCTCATCCAAATGTGTTTTGGGTAATATTTTCTTTATAGCATGATTTCAAGTAAAAAATAAACATTGTGGATGAAACCACAGGACAGGTAGGAAGTTTTGAGATAAAAAATATTTACATCTCCATTCTTGTCATGAGGGACAATAACATATAATGGCAAGAACCCTAAACCTACAGTAAGCAAAGCTTTTCTGATTTTTCTCTGAGTTTAACATTGGGGCATTTACAGACCCCTCGGGAACATCAGGATGTTCTCTGGTAAGTGGCTGGAGTACCTGTGCTATTGGATCGCTGTAAGGATGCAATGAAATACTGCATATGTGATGCTTCACAAATGCTTGCATATAATTCTAAATGTTAGTAACTTTTAATAGATCAAACCCCATGTTTTGGGACCAGATCTAGCAGAGACGCGATGCTAGCATTCACAGAATATTAAGTTACAGAGCATTTGCTAAGTTCTAGGCATTCTCCTAAACTGTTTTTTATAACATTTTCCTCTTTTAAGAATAGTTTTGGGGTTTACATCAAAATGAAGGGGAAAGTACAGAGATTTCCCACACACCTCCCCACACATGCATAGCCTCTCCTAAATGTTTTCTATAATATTTTTTCATTAGAAAATCTTCACAACATGGGGTTAATTTTACTCACATCTCAGGAAACTAGATCTCATAACATTCCAAGTTACCCGAAAATGCTTCAACCTTTCACAAAAATCAGAAAGGCATCCTTTTCATAAAGGTATTTATCTCAATGAGATCTGCATTGCTTAATAAGAAAGCAGTCTTTAATCCTAACAAGGCAAAATCCTAGCTAGGTAATTGGAAAAAAGAAAAAATAACAACTCAATTTCTGACCATAGTCTAGATTCTTTGGCATGCGACACCCATCAAAAATACAGAACTCATGTATAGGAAACACTGAGTTATTCCACATGGATTTAGAGTCTGCTTGTGCATAATTTCTTTTAGATTTGAAATATGTAGAGATTTAAATAAGCCTACAATTTAAAAAAGCAAAGAAAAAAAATCTATATTCCAGAGTTTCCAGGTTCTGTTTCTGATCCTCAAGGATTTTTTTTTCAATGACAATTCACAGGAAGTAAATGTTTTTCAAAGGAACATAATGTAAGTTACTTGTGTTCATTTTAATGTGCGTATCCACTCATCAATCTATTTGGCACTTTCTGAGCTCCCACTTTGTGAAAACCATCAAAGCACAGTGCCAGGTATAGTTAGGGATTCAGAGATAAATGGGGCACTCCATTTTCTAAACAAGCTCACATTAATAATAGCTAATAGAAGACACAGTAAAACAAGATTCCTAGCAGAAAAACTGAAGAGCAATGCATTCTGACTTGGGTGGTGGAGTAAATCTACTTGGTAAAAGTGGCAACTGAGATAATTCATGCATTGAAAACACTGTCAGTTAGTTAAAGAAAGAGAAGGGCTACAAGATAGATGCATGAATCTCCATGCCATATGACGGAATCAGGAGTAGTTTTCTGGAGCCAGAATGTGGGAAAGATACTGAAGGAAACTGGAAAAATGAAACTAGATGGAGACTTCATGAGTCCGACCTAACAACAGTACGGATTTAATGAGTACTCCACTATTTACTTTACATGTATCACTTGTGTAAGTCTTGCTAATAACTGCAACGTAGGTAGTTGATGGAGGGGATTTCTTTTTATTGTTATTTTTTAAGTTGACAAAAACTGTATATATTTATGGTGTACAACATGATGTTTTGAAATATGTATACACTGTGGAATGGCTAAATAAAGCTAATTAAAATGTGCATACTTACCATTTTTTTTTGTGGTGAGAACACTTAAAATGTATTCTCTTAATGATATTCAAGTATATACAATGTTATTAACTATAGTTGTACAATAGGTCTCTTGAATTTATTTCTTCTGTCTAAATGAAATATTGTATCCTTTGATCAGCATCTCCTCACTTCCTCCCCTCTCCCTGGGAAATGGATGTTTCATGCAGCAAAGAAAAATCAGCACTGAGACAAAGGATCTCTCAGCAAAGCAATTTTTACTTCCCGCAGGAAGGGTACCCTTGCCAGCCATTTTGCCATGAGAGTACAACCAACAAAGGAAAAGCAGGCATACTTATCCCTTACACATTTGGAGTTGTCCTTACTGCTGTGTCTGATTTCCGCTGGTTGGAGCCAGACTTCACTGAAACCCGATTGGCTAAACTAAAACCCGATTGGCTAACAACTTAAAACTTTTCTAAACAGGTAAAAGGAATGGAGAACAAAAAGGAAGTTTAAATAAGGAAGGAGCATAGGCTGTGAGCTGAGCCATGCCTGTGAGCATGTCCAGCACAGATATGTTGGTTAAAGAACAAAGACATAGAATGTACTATGTACCTGTGAGTGTGTCTAACAGCTACATAGGATAGGGCTTAACAAAGAGTTATTAGCAAAAAGCAAGAAGGCTTTGAAGAAAGTCTTTAAAACAAACTATTATTTCTAACACTTATAATACTTTGCAGAGGAACTTTTCTACTTCCCACACCCAGCATCTGGTAACTACCATTCGACTCTCTGCTTCTGTAACTTTGACTTTTTTAGATTCCACTTCTAAGTGAGATCATGCAGTATTTGTCCTTGTGTGCCTGGCTTATTTCACTTAACATAATGACCTCCAGGTTCATCCATATCGTCACAAATGACAGAATGTCCTTCTCTTTTGAAACGGAATAGTATCCCATTGTTCATGTATATCTGATTTCGGCAGGTGCTTCTATTATATTTACTTTTTATTGTAGATTCTGGGAGTTCACATGCAGATGTGTTACACAGTTATATTGTGTAATGCTAGGGTTTGGGCTTCTAGTGAACCCATGTGAGGTTGGTGTTTTTAATGTCATTTTTATAGGTGAGGAAAGTGAACCTGGACAGACTTGTTTCCCAAAGACCCCTTAGTGGTAAGGAAAGCCATGCCTTTAACTGAGACCCAGCAGACTCCAGAGTGCATGCTTTTGGCCACTGCAAATCTGAATTCAGGGTTTGGCAAGTAGTCATTAAGGATCAAATAGGGATATCTGAGAAGGGGAATGACCTGTTCTGACCATGTTTTAGGAGAAAAACTGACCAAAGGGTAGACAGTGAATTGGAAGCCAGAGTGATCATGATGTTGGAGTCTTGGAAAATTATAGATATTGGAGGTCTCTGAAATCACCCTAACTGGTGGCTTACATGTGCTTCACCATGTGCTGTCTTTGTGACCTTGGCAAGTTACTTGACCTCTCTGAGCTTCCGTCTTTACACCTGTAATATGGGAGTCATGATACTGTCACTCATCTGAGAAGGCTATTTTTAGAATTACATGAATTGATGTATTTAAAGGAATTAGATCTGCCTGTTCAACTATAGCCATGTAGCAATGATGTTAGCAAATAACACTGTTACTACATTTTTTACCATCCTCTGAGGAAGAGAGACTGAAGAACAAAAATAGGAAATGGGTTCACTGATTCAGATGAGTTTCTGAGGCTAAGGCCCCTACATCAGGCACTTGCATTTTCTTCCCCATGGTGGGAGTACTCAGACTGCCCCTTTCATGCTAATGTTATCAACAGCTGCTGCATTGCATGGGGTTACTTTCCTTGCAAATCAGACTGTGGGTTGCAACTGGCAGATGCCTTTTACCTGGACACAGAGATGGAGTATCAGAGATAAGTGCAGAAATAGCACCAGGGAAGGGGTCAAGACCCTGATATTCTTTTCCATCCATTATCACCAGTGAATATCAGTATGTTCCAGGGATCCCCTCTGGGTTCTTAACCCCTGAAGTACCTCATAAGGTAGTCAAAAAACTGAAACAGATTATAATTCCAAATTTCCCACTAACATCCAGAGGGTGACATGATAAATTTAAATATCAGATTGGATTTGCATGCAACAAATATGTAAACTCACCATAATTTGTTTAATTCCAAAAGCTAACCTTTGGAAAACAGTCTCTTGAGATATCTTGTCATTCTTGAACAGTGCTTCGTAAATTAACACTAAGGGTGTTTTCACTTTTTAATTAGCACTGTTGCCAACCCAGAAGGAAGGTTTTGGTGAATCACATGCATGTGCAATGCTAACTGAACCCATTAGGATCTGCTTAGCTAAAGGGGAAGTTCATACACTTCACAGCTGCATTCGACTGAATTTGAAAAGGATCAAGGCTCACCAGCTGTCACTCTCTGATTATTGTAAAAACTTATAAACAAAGCAAGAATATGTCAGATAAATTGACGACTGTTTTCTATGTCTTAGGGATGCATTGTGTACCTGAAGTGTATAACAATGGGATGTACCTGGGGAGCTGTGAGTGACTGTTTGAGGTCTGGCTAATACACCAGTGTGACAGAAATCAAGAACAAGTCAGGGCATCTATGGAGCACCCTGTGCAGTAGAACTACATTCACAGACACTACCATTGAAACAAGAGAGTTCCCGGCCCCCTCACAAGATGTGAGACAGGGGTGTGGCTCATCTGTTCAGTTACCAGCACTGCTCAAACCCCTTACAGGGGGCGGAGCACACTGACAGACAGCTGCAGGAGCCCAAGTGGGCATCTGTTACAGTGTGCTCTTTTTGCCTTGCCATACACGGACAGCTTAAGTGTCAACAAATCAGGGTCAGTGTGACAGCTTTCTGTATCCTGAGCTCTTGTCCACCATCCCAGAATAATTGGGTCACACATGAACTTGAAGGATGGTGAATGCGGGCGTTTTATGAGTGGTGGAGGTGGCTCTCAGCTTGATGGATGGAGAGCTGGAAAGGGGATGGAGTGGGATGATGACCTTCCTCTACAGTTTGGCTGCCCAGTGGCCAGTTTCCTCTCTGACCATCCCAGTTGAACTCCTCTCAGCATTCAGATGCTCCTTCTCTTCTCTCTGCCATGCCATTCTTCTGCTCTTCTGTTTGTTTCTTTGTCTCCTTCAGGAGCCAGGTGTTTGGGTTTATATGGGTATAGGATGGGGGTTGTGATGGGCCAAAAGGCAACAGGAATGCCTGTTCCTATTTAGGGCCACACGTATCCAGGCTTGCGGGTGGTGCCTTTACCAGGAAACGGCCCTTTTCTGCCCACCATTTCCCTGTCTCCTGTCCAAATCAACATTATTCTCATTTTACAGATCAGGAAGCTCAGGCTCAGAGGCATTCAGAGGCATTTTATAAAATGCCTAAGATCATAGTAATGCTAAGGCCACCAGTAAGTAGTGAGGCTGGAATTTAAACCACAATGAAACAGCAGATCCATGAGAGCCTATCCTGTGCTCACCAAATGGTGACCCATGTGTCAGAGGCATGTGAACCAGAGCAGCTCCATCTTGAATAGCAGATGGGTAAAATGAGGCTGAGACCTACTGGGCTGTATTGCCAGATGGTTAAGACATTTTAAATCACAGGATGAGTTAGGAGGTCAGCACAAGATACAGGTCATAAAGACCGGGCTAATAGAACAGATTGTAGTAAAGAAGCCAGTTAAAACCCACCAAAACCAAGATGGTGGCAAGAGTGGCCTCTGGTCGTCCTCAATGCTATACTCCCATGAGCGCCATGACAGTTTACAAATGCCATGGCAACATCAGGAAGTTACCCTATATGGTCAAAAAGGGGGAGACATGAATAATCCACCCCTTGTTTAGCATATCATTAAGAAATAACCATACAAATGGGAAACCAGAAGCCCTTGGGGCTGCCCTCACTATGGAGTAACCATTCTTTATGCCTTTCCTTTCCTCATAAACTTACTTTGACTTTACAGACTTGCCCTGAATTCTTTCTTATGCAAGATCCAAGAACCCTCTCTTGGGGTCTGGATTGCAACCTCTGTGTGGTAACACATGCATGGCCTTTCTCTGGAAAGTAAACTCATGCAGCTCTGATCACTAACACTGCCATAGCCATGTGCTAAGTATTCTTAAAATACACCCTCTGCCCCCATAATCATAACAGCAACCTATGAGGTGGAACTGCCCTTATACCCATTTTCCAGATCAGTATAGGGAGGCTGCTAGAGACAGGGGTCACCCAGTTTTTTACTGATGAAGCCAGGATTCTGCTTCCAGAGCCAAATGTTTATCCCCTTTCTTCTCTGAAAATTTAGCACTGAACCTGGCACCAAGGTGATAAGCAGTGTTTAGTGAATGGATGAGTGTGTGAGTGACTAGATACATGGATGGGGTCTCTGTGAAGTGAGCGGCCTTCAAACCATGCCCAGGGCTTGCAGCAAAATGCTTGATAAATGTCTGTGGGGAAAGCAACTGCTTCTATGACTGAATGGACGAAGACCCTAGGCTCAGCTTCCTTTATAGAAGAGATGGACATTGTTTGATGATTATCTCCTAAGCCTTTTTATTCCATTCCTGCCCTCTAGGATAACCATATAGAAATACATGAATAAAATGGTGTATTACAGCGGGTGTCGTGCTGGATTAGTCTGTGGCCCAGGGAACACTAAGGGCGCTGAGGATCATAATCCTTCATTCCCTATCTCTTTGCAAACAAAACTCACAAAATGCTCCCAGCACTCTCTGAAGTAACCTTCACATTTGTGAACAGCCGGCTCTGTGCATTTTCCTCCTGAGCCATTGTCCCTGTCCCCTCCTTATTTCAGGAAAGAAGACAACTGCAGGTAATGGTACCCTCAGTATCACACACTGGATCAGCAGCTTCGCCCCACTCATCGGACACGTGTGAAATGAGACTGCTCATCAATACAGAGAGCACCCTGCAGCTTTTGGGGATGCAGAAGTTACCTACTGGTTGCTGCAAATCTCTCACCAGTGTATTGGAATTTGACACTTAATATTCAAACCCAACTACAGGCTATATATTCAGACGGTAAAACTTGGTAATAGCACATGGATCCACAGGCTGGCAGGCTGAGCATGCAAATCTCCCATATAAAGAATCACTTAGGAGCTCTTTGCCACAGATGGAGTTGGAGGAGAAAGAGTAGGAGAAAGAGAGAGGGGTGTACTGGAAAAAGTATGGTCACGGTGAAAACAATGCTGATTCCTATCCCATGCTGATTCCTCCTGAAAATCCCCAAGAGTAATCCAGCAAATTGATGGTGGTGGTGGTAGCAGGGGTTAGGGAAGGAACAAATGAAATAACCACGTCTCTTTTTCATCAGCTTGTCTCCTTAAATGATAGAGTATAGTGTAAAAATGTAGCACAATAGCACATTCCTCCCATTTATATGCATTGTGATGGTACTCATTATTTTCCCCATCAGGGACTCAAAATAAGAGGAACATTTCCAGAATTATACATCTTAACAGAGTGATATCAAAAGAACAACCTAGTATTTATATGCCAATTGCCAAAATACAATTTTCTAAACGTTCATTAACCTAAGAGTCCCCTATACCATCCAGTCACTTTTATAGCCTCTATAGGATCTCATACAAGGCTCAGCATCAAGGAGGCACTCAGGAATTGCTGAAGGATTAGACTTTGTCTACAAACAAGCACCTTCGTCTTTAGTTTTACCTGTTTCACAGAAACTCTGAGCTAAGCCTGCTTGGTCTAAATCACAGACCCCAAGCTGCAAGTGAGGGCAGTTAAGTGACCTGTCTGTATAAAACATTTGAAGCAATCACTGCTCAAACAATTTATAAAAAGTTATCAATGCTTAACAATCAACATTAAATATCTACAAGTCCAACTCATCTAACCATACTGGGACCATATTTTTATGTCCTCAAGTCTAATAAGCTTAGAAGCTGATGATATTTCGTTTAGGAAGAGTCTATGCTCTCCCCAGGCCACACCCATCTCTATTGCCTCTAGATATTTCCCTTTTCCTATTTGGCCCCACGTAGAAAATTGATTTTATTTTTTTTCTTTTTTCTTTAGAGACAGGGTCTCACCCTGTCACTCAGGCTGGAGTACATTGGCATCATCACAGCTCACTGCAGCCTGGAACTCCTAGGCTCAAGCAATCCTCCTGCCTTAGCCTCCTGAGTAGCTGGGACTCCAGGTCCACACTACCATATCTGGCTGAAATTTGACTTTTTGATCTCTTGTAAATATTTAGAGGGTAATGCAAATATTATGTCTTTATTTTATTGACTGAAATGTTTTTCCTTGACTCTTAGGGTAAAAATTCCTGCAATTCCTCTATTTCCCTCCTCCCTGGAATTCCGAGATGGTGCAAACCCATCCCGGCACATTGACATATGAAGAGAGTAAAAGGCTGACTCTGATGGCATTCTATGCTAGTAAACTGTAATTGCTGAATATTCTGAAGGGGGCAAGAGCATTCATCTATTAGACTGGGCTTTGAAAGCCATATCCAGGACGATCATGGCTTTCATATACCGCCTTCAATGGTTCCTCGCTCCCTAGAGGATATTGGTAAACACCTTAGAACTGCATCTGTAGATCCAACAGGCTGACCTCACTCTACCTTTCTGGGCTGTGTCCCTTCACCAAGTGCTTCCCAGTACAGTCTAGCTGTCACGTTGCCTATGCATTCTCTGCTGTGTCTCTCTTCCTCTGGTATCTGAGGTCTCATTCATTTCACTTCCTTTGACTGGAATCCTACGCCTGGACTCTCTGGATAGGAAAATGACATGCTTGCTTCAAGGTCCAGATCAAGTGCCTTTCCTCAGTAGATTCTCCCTGTCCACCACAGACCAGGCGGACTGAGCTAGCCTCTCTTCCCTATATTTCTATGATCTTGTATTCACACGTCTATTAAGAGACACTAAGATACGGCATGCCTAAGGTATCACATAGTTATCTACCTCACAGATGTCTACTGTTTGCCTCTCTCCAAACCTAGACTGTGAGTTTCTTGAAAGGAGAAAATGGTTCAACTTTGCATCCCAAGAGCTCATCCAAGGACCTGGCAGACAGACAATGCATTCATTTAATAATAATGGATAGCAAATATTCAAAATGGCAAATGATGAGCCCAGGCAGACAGATAGGAATGTTTGGAGGGGACAAGCGAGCTCAAATTTTGCTGGAGAAGATGAAGAACAGTTGCATGGCAGATGTAAGCATTGAGGGGCTGTCTGGTATAGTACCTAAGGAGGCCGACTTTGAAGCCAGAGTGTCTAGGTTTAAACCCCTGATCCAATACCTCTTAGCTCTGTGATTTGGTATATGTTACTTAACCTCCCTGGTACTCTTTTTTCCCATCTATAAAATGGCAATATTAATATTACCCACTAAATAGGGTCCTATGAAAATGAACGATTCTGCATATGTAAAGCACATAGTGAATATATATAAATATTAATCATCATTATCTGAGCTTGGCTATGAAGAACAGATAAGATCTGGAGCTGGGCCAGGCACGGTGGCTCTGCCTGTAATCCCAGCACTTTGGGAGGCCACGGCAGGTGGGTCACAATGTCAGGAGTTTGAGACCACCCTGGCCAACATGGTGAAACCCTGTCTCTACTAAAAACACAAAAATTAGCCGGGTGTGGTGGTGCACACCTGTAATCCCAGCTACTCAGGAGGCTGAGGCAGAAGAATTGCTTGAACCCGAAAGGTGGATGTTGCAGTGAGCCGAGATTATGCCAGTGCACTCCGGCCTAGGTGACAGAGAGAGACTCCATCTCAAAAAAAAAAAAAAAAAAAAAAAAAAATTTGGAGCTGAAGGGGGTGGACATTCCCCCAGGTGGGGGAAACAGTATAAAGACAGGAAGGAAACTGTAAGTGTCCAGGAAACAACAATGTTCTATCCTACGGTATGTGACACTGTGTGTAGTTAAGGACAAGTTTGAAACAGGTTGGAGCCAGATGGAAAAGTACTTTGAATGTCAGTCTAGAATTTTTTGAACTATATTTTGTAAGAAGTAGAGAACCAAAGTATTCAGAAATGTAGCTCCCAGGCTGAGGTTCAGTTAACTATTTATTTCAGGCAACTCTTTTCATACCCAAAACCAGAGAACTACAAAGCTGGTCACAAGGATGTGTGCAACCAGAAATAGATAGTTCAATGACTTTTGGGCAATGTGTGCAAATATAACAATTCATCTGGAAGGGGTAAAAATCAGTCTGACTATAGAAATTTTCCGGAGTGATAAAAAAATTTGACTCCTTGAGGTTTCCTCCTCAACCATTTTGTTGTTTTCCTTTAGACATTATCAAAAACTCTACAAGATAAGGCAAGATCAAAGGCCAATGAGAACATGGATATTAATAAGCTGGTTTCAGTATTCAAATGTGTGTGTTTGACACTGAATTATTGAGGAACTTTAATTTCTTGGTAAACTCTCAGAGCTACTCTTTTTCTTTTCTTTTCTTTTCTTTTTTTTTTAAGACAGTCTCGCTCTGTCACAAGGCTGGAGTGCAGTGGCGTGATCTCGGCTCACTGCAACCTCCACCTCCTGGGTTCAAGCAATTCTCCTGCTTTGGTCTCCCGAGTAGCTGGGACTACAGGCACGCACCACAATACCCAGCTAAGTTTTGTATTTTTAGTAGAGACAGAGTTACACCATGTCAGCCAGGCTAGTCTTGATCTCGACCTTGTGATCTGCCCACCTTGGCCTACCAAAGTGCTGGGATTACAGGTATGAGCCACCATGCCCTGCCAGAGGTACTTTTATCAGAGAAGAAAAGCTTTAAGAGGTTTCCGCCAATGACAAGCCATTGGTGGTCTTTCCACTAGACAGCTGGATGTAGGACTTTTTTGGAAAAATTCAGATTCTTTTTCTATTTTATTTTAATTTTATTTTTAGAGATGCCATCTCACTTTCTTACCCAGGCTAGAGAGCAGTGGTATGATCATGGCTCACTGTAGCCTTGACCTCCTGGGCTCAAGTGATCCTCCCACCTCAGCTTCCCAAGTAGCTGAGACTTCAGCTGCATGCCACCATGCTTGGCTTCTAGTTTCTTTAACAACTGCTTCTTCTTCTGTATAAAGCTGAAGTGCAAAGGCACAGCGTGATTCACTGACAGTGGACGTAAAGACATTTTTTTAATTCTGCACAACACGGACCCGAACTGCCCACACACATACACACACTCATTCCAACATGGAGTCTAAAATTTTTGAAAGGTTATAAAGAGATGTCAGTCAAGGAAAATGACCGAGGAAAGTCTCAATCATTTTAGGAAGTTTAATTCGCCAATGTTAAGAACACGTGTTCGGATAGGACTATATCTTTCTCGGAAGATGATTTTGAGGGTTTCAATACTTAAAGAGGAAAGGGCAGGATAATTAGAAGTACACAATTTTCATGTGGGGGAGGGGGAAATAATTATTTATGCCTTTGTCTGTCTCAGTTAAACTGCATGTCTACGTAAGCTAATGTAGACAATATTGCAAAGGATGCAATTGGATATGTATTTGTCTCAGGTGGACACAATGGGAGGGAGGTATGTAGCTTTCCATCTTTGTAGCCATTTCACTGAGGAAGAAAACCAGGAGGCAGGTTTTCATCACCCAGTTCCCAGCTTGATGTTTCCCTTTGGCTTAGTGAGTCTGAGGTCCAAGATTGATTCTCCTTTCACAAAGGGAAGAAGGAAAGTAAACTAAGGAAGATATCTAGAAGAGAAACAATTCCATCCCTGTGGCCTCCACCATCTCATATCATCTAACCCCAGCAAGAGAACTCACGGCTCTCGGCAAGAATGTCAGAGGTGTTTGAACCAGAGCAACTCCATCTTGAATAATAGCTGAGTAAAATGAGGCTGAGACCTACTGGGCTGCATTCTCAGATGGTTAAGGCATTCTACTTCACAGGATGAGGCCAGGTACGGTGGTTCATGCCTGTAATCCCCGCACTTTGGAAGGCTGAGGCAGGTGGATCACGAAGTCAGGAGATCGAGGCTATCCTGGCCAACATGGTGAAACCCTGCCTCTACTAAATATCAAAAATTAGCCAGGCATGGTGGTGTGTGTCTGTAGTCCCAGCTACTTGGGAGGCTGAGGCAGGAGAATCATTTGAACCCAGGAGGCGGAGATTGCGGTGAGCCAAGATCACGCCACTGCACTCCAGCCTGGGCAACACAGCACGACTCCATCTCAAAAAAAAAAAAAAATTCACAAGATAAGATAAGAGGTTAGCACAAAATACAGGTCATAAAGACCTTGCTGATAAAACAGGTTGCAGGGGAGAAGTTGGCCAAAACCCACCAAAACCAAGATGGCGATGAGAGTAACCTCTGTTTGTCCTCACTGCTATGCTCTCATTAGCGTCATGACAGTTTATAAACACCATGGCAACATCAGGAAGTTGCCCTACATGGGCTAAAAAGGGGAGTCATGAATAATCCAACCCCTGTTTAGCATATCATCAACAAATAGCCACAAAATAGGCACCCAGAAGTCCTCGGGGCTGTCTGTCTGTGGACTAACCATTCTTTTATTCCTCCACTTTCTTAATAAACTTGCTTTCACTTTATAGTCTCACCCTGAATTCTTTCTTGCCTGACATCCATGAACCCTCTCTTGGAGTCTAGATTCGCACCCCTTTCTGGTAACAAGAATTTAGTTTCTTATGCATTCTAATGTGGAAATACCAATATCCTTTATTTGAAACTGCATTTCACAGAATAGCGAAAACTCCCACCACCATGACAAACACCTCCAGTGTTCACGGAACACCTGATAGATACAATTTCCTTTTTTGCCATGTGTGTTAAATTAATTTTAGCCACAAAAGGAGGACTGCTATGTTGTCCCTTTCCCTTTCTTTTCCACATGCAATTCTCTAACATCCCACATATTATTCACATGGGCATCACTGCTGTGTCTCATAACAATCTACGTTGGTGCTTATTATACAAGTGACTAATGCTAGCTTTCAGGCAATGCACCAAAATTCATAAAAAGAGTTTCTAAATACAACTCTCCAAGTTACGCCCCCCTTCTTCCCCGTTGTCAAAAAATGCTGTGGTCACAGTTTTACAAATTTCTAAATGTCTTCCCCTCATTTTGCTTAAAACCCATTGGTTATCTCTAATAATCTTGTTTCCTCTTCCCTTACCCTTTCTCCATATTCACCTTGTGAAGCTGTTATATTTCCATTTCATTCTCGCCTATCAAAGGCATTCAGATTTCTCTACTCTCCCTTCTCTTTCTACACGGCTTCATTAAATCATTATTCTCTTACCGTGGACTGATTCTTTGTATTACTCATTCAATTTGCTCTTTTACCAATGGCCTTAAATCTGTACTACATTCAGAAGACATCTGCATTATTTTGTTTGCTCAAATTGCCTGGGAAGGCATTTTCCCCCCAGGATGCAACTATCCTTACCTTTTCATTTTATAATTCTCATTACTCAATGCATCTTCTTGGACTGCAGACAGCTATACGTTGAGTCAAAATTAGTTTTGTTTGTGGATTAGACTGATATTGGACAGTAGAAGATGGAAAGACACTCAATCAAAAGGGCATAAGAGAGCATCATTCCAGCCATTACCAATGAATAGCTCTGGTTCTGTAACATGGCAATAGCAGACTCATGAATGATTTTCTTTCTCTTCTGGGATTAAAATGGGGACTGATTAGGATGGTGACTGCTAACATCCAAGCTGAAAGGAGTTGCTTCCTCAATTCCTACTGATTCTGCAAAGGGTACACTTTTGGAGGGGAGGGACATTATTCTTTGCATCACCAGTCACAGGTAGATTGATGATGCAACAAATAATGCCTATATCCACCCTTCCATCCTATATCCACCCTTCCATCCTATATCCACCCTTCCATCCTATATCCACCCTTC
>PVKV010012026.1:0-67645 GCA_004027835.1 Alouatta palliata | reverse complement strand
TGGTCAACATGGTGAAACCCCGTCTCTACTAAAAATACAAAAATTAGCTGGGCATGGTGGCACGTGCCTGTAGTCCCAGCTACTCGGGAGGCTGGGGCAGGAGAATTGCTTGAACCCAGGAGGCGGAGGTTGCGGTGAGCCGAGATCGCGCCATTGCACTCCAGCCTGGGTAACAAGAGCGAAACTCTGTCTCAAAAAATAAATAAATAAATAAAGTAACAGAAACCAAAAAAGACAAAGACATTGCATAATGGTAGAGGGATCACGGTAACGGGAAGAGCTAACAACCCTAAGTCTATGCGCACCCAATATAGGAGCACCCAGATACATAGGGCAACTTCTTGGTGACTTACAAAGAGACTTGGACTCCCACACAATAATAGTGGGAGACTTTAACACTGCATTGTCAATATTGGACAGATCAGTGAGACAGAAGGTTAACAAGGACACCCAGGACTTGAACTCAGACCTGGAACAAGTAAACTTAATAAACATTTACAGAACTTTCTACTCCAAATCTATAAAACATACATTTTTGTTAGTAACACATCACATCTATTCTAAAAGTGACCACATGGTTGGAAGTAAATCACTCCCCAGCAATTGCATAGCATTTCATAGGTTTAAATGAAATATTGGTTGGCTGTTTCTTTGTTATTTTCCTCCCTTATTCCTTCCTGTCTCCATTGTATAAAAAAAGAAGAAGAAGAAGAAGAATTTGTGCTTTTAAAGTACCACAGGATGAGAATATGGGGTCTGTGTGAAAATAGAGATTGACTTCTTAGAAAATAAGACATTTGAAGGAGAAAAAAACTGCTTGGTGACTTTTTTAACTTTTTATATTCCTATTTCACTCCAGAAAGAACTTAAGGCTGAATTCTTGATAATGAACAAAGTTTTAAGCTCTCGAATCTACAGTAATGTTACTTGGCAATGTGTGAGATAGAATTCTTGAACTAGATTTTGAAGCCTGTAATCAGACCAGTGCTTCAAATTTTGGAAATACAGAGTAGAACAATGATGCTTTTTATTTCTTTACTATATGATAATAACTTATCATGTAAATACATAGGATAGTCAGAGATTTCACTTGGTTTTAAAAAATGATTTTAATTCTTAATTGTATAATCTTACATTGGAGATTTAGAAATGGTCACAAATATATTCATTAGGACTCTTTCTATTGTAGGTTTACAGAAAACACTAGTGTAAAGAAAAAAGGGGTGGGGATGAGGAGGGAGGGCTTACTGGATCCTATGCCTAAGAAGCCCCAGTGTAGAGTGCAGAGCAGACTCCAAATATGCCTGGATCCTAGGATAAAAGTAAAATAACGGCTGGGTGCGGTGGCTCACGCCTGTAATCCCAGCACTCTGGGAGGCCAAGGCAGGTGGAGCACGAGGTCAAGAGATCAAGACCATCCTGGCCAATATAGTGAAACCCCATCTCTAGTAAAAATATAAAAATTAGCTGGACGTGGTGGTGTGAGCCTGTAGTCCCAGCTTCTCGGGAGGCTGAGGCAGGAGATTTGCTTGAAACCTGGGAGGCGGAGGAGGTTGCAGTGAGCTGAGATAGTGCCACTGCACTCCACCAGGGCAACACAGGGAGACTCCATCTCAAAAATAAATAAATTAATTAAAAATAAAAAATAAAATAACATAAGATTGGTCTTATCGTCAGGGTCCATGTAGCAAGATGGCTGTAAACTTAAAAGCAAATCAGCTTTCCTAGTAGCTGTAATGAAGTCATGTGCCCATTCTTGAAATAGCCGTTGTTGTCTAGGGAATGTGAAGTTCTGGCTGGCTAGGCTAGGTCACAAGTCATCCCTAGAGTTGGTCAAAAGTCACTGCTAGAGCTGAGAATGGAGTCATACCTGCAGACCCCCATGGACTGAGAGTGAGGGAGAATGAATTCTCATATAAAAGTGAGGATGTTAGTGAAAGTGGAGTGAATGGATGGTAGGTAGTCAAGGACAAATATCCAGCATACACATATTACTTGTATTTGGATATTTCAGTGAAACTCTTAGTTTAGAACACATTACCATTATGATAATCTGGTCACGTAGCTTTTTTTGAGTTATTGTAGCAAAAAATGCCAATAGTCCACTTCTATGTATTATCTCCTTCTTCTGGAGTCAGAGAATTAGTATCCAGGAACATGGCTATTCAGAATAATCCTTATGTTTCCCACTTCTCTTACTGGTAGGTGTAACCATGTGGCAGTTAAAACCAATGAGGCATGAGTAGAGGTGATACATGTAACTTTTAGCTTGTATCCTTAAAAGGAAAGTGCATTGGGCCACTCCCCCTTTTACAGTAGTCACCCCTTATCCAAGTGAAATAGGTTCCAAGGCCCCAGTGGATTCCTGAAACCACAGGTAGTAATATATTCTATGTTTTTCCCTATACATACATACCTATGATACAGTTTAATTTATAAATTAGGAACAGTAAGAGATGAACAACAATGACATAATAAAAAAATAATTATAGATAAGTTTCTAAATAAATTTAAATAGAGCAATTAAAAACTTAAGTATAGTTTATGTCTGGAATTTTTCATTTAATATTTTCAGACTGTGGTTAATGGTGGGTAATTGAAATTACTGAAAGAAAAACTGGATGAGGGAGACTGCTTTGATTTCTGAGTTTTCTCTATCTTTGTCTTATCTCCCCTTTTCTGGCGACTTTTTTTTTTTTTTTTAAATCATCATCATGCTTCAGGTCCTTCACTGATGCCTGCCCTTGAGAAATGGGCTCATAAACTCAGTAAAGTTTGTGACTGACAGGTTTAATGTGCTGACTCTTAGGAGTGTTCATTTCAGGACAAAAAGGTTTAACTAAAAGGCACACTTCTGTAATTGTAAGATTTACACCATCAAAAACCAGTAAGAGAGGGGTTTTTGATATTGTTTTTGCCTTTAGTAGGGAAGAGTTTCTTGTTAGCTCTTGAATTTTTTTTTTCCATCAGTTACTTTGAATCAGGAAGCAAATAAGGATCACATACTACATTTAATTAATATGTTTCTTTTAAACTATGGGTTCCTCCTCTGTTTCTGTCACTCTCACTTTCCTTTCCTCGAAATGTATTTGCTGTTTTTCTTGTAAGGTTTCCCACAGTCTGCATTTTGCTAATTGCTTCCCACTGATGTTTAAAAGATTCCTCTATTTGTTATATTTTCTGTAAATGGATACATCTAGAGGCTCAGTTAAAGTTAGATTCAATTTTTTGGTGAGATACTTTGTAAGTGGTTTGTGTACTTTCATTAGAAACATACAGTATGTGGTTGTCTCTTCCTGTGACGCTGATTGATCAGTGGATTCAGGCTTTGCCAAGCTAAAGCATATGCTATGAAGTTCTCTGTCAGCTAAAAAAGCATGTGCTATAAAGTTCTCTGTCAGCTTTCCCCCTAATGCTTTTAGCAATCATTGGTGATCTTTGCTTGCATCCATTATTTCATTAGAGATTACAGCACTGTGATATTCTAATTCTATTAAGCCTGCTTTACTTAGTAGCTAGAATATCCCCATAAGGAAAACTTTCTTTCATCAACTAATGGTTACCCTGAAGTACAGTTTATGCAGAAAGGTCAGACAGTTGTTTGATTCTTTTTACTTATACATTTTAAAATTATAAGTTGGTTCCCTAGCATCCTCCAAAAGTAACCCATGAAAATTTTAGATTTTTTCTTTTTTTTGGTCATTATGAAATCTATGTACATGTAAGATGAACATAAGTAAGGCTAGGTAAAATTATTATTGATTACTTTCATTTTTCAATTTCTACATATGAAAGGAAATCAGTTCCACAGCCTACTATATGACACTATGCTACTATGATTATTTTAATGCTACTATGATTGTTTTAAAAAGCAATTAAATGGTAAACTACTGATATTTTTTTTTTACTGACAAGGTGAAAAATGAAAATTAAGAAAATATACAAACTGATACTTGTCTATTTATAGAAAGCAAATTAGGTTAATATGTATCAGCCATATTCATAGCAAAATTTTGACTCAGAAAATGTAACATCTTCATGTTTCTCAAAATCTAATTCAAATCAGAAAATATTTGCAATGCTTTTTTGAAATGTTATTTTAGGAGTAATTCAAATGGCACATTTATTTAAAACTGTGACCTTCCAAAAAAACAGGCTATCCAGGTTTACAGTACAATCTTTTGAATAACTCAACCTTATAAAACTACGGAAACTCTAGGTGTAGGGACGAGAATGTTTAAGATGGAGAATATTGGGGCCAGGAGCTCCCTTTGGTTGTATTCTTTTCCAAAAATAATTCACAAATGGGCTGAACGTGGTGGCTCACACCTCTAATCCCAGAACCTTGGGAGGCCAAGGCTGGCAGATCATTAGGTCAGGAGTTCAAGACCAGCCTGATCAATTTGTGTGAAACCCCATCTCTACTCAAGTGGTGGTGCATGCCTGTAGACCCAGCTACTTGGGAGGCTGAGGCTGGGAAATCACTTGAACCCGGGAGGCGGAGGTTGTAGTGAGCTGAGATCTCACTGCTGCACTCCAGCCTAGGCGACAGAGTAAGACACCATCTTAAAAAAAAAAAAAATCCATGAATGGCACCTGCTAATGCTTTCTATCATTTTGTTGGTAGCTTGCCAGATTATTAAATCTTGTGAGTAATCCAAATATTTTTGTGCCAGGTACTGCTAAGGTGCTGGTGACACAAAGGTAAACAATCCAGTCTTTACCTTCAAGGATTTTACAGTGGAGTGAGTAAGGCAGTCCAGGAAACAGGCAGGAAATCCTTGTGAAAAACTCTGATATAGTCCCAGTGTGAAATTTTTCTTCCAAAATAATTATTGCATTATAACACTGAGTGAAAACCTGATCGTGCATTTGCTTATAAGGACAAACACACACCCCAAGTGTACTCTCCTCCCACCCCCATCACTGTCCTTTTGTTTAAATATAATCTCCAAGGGATGCAAACACAACCATATCCTTGGCTCTTATAAACTTGGGCCATTATGGTTCACAGCTAACACTCCTGACAGTGGTTTTCAGCCCAGCTATGGGTCTGCCGGCCTCACCATAGAAGAGCCTCCAGTTCTCCGCTTTAGAATTCAAGGGAAGGTCACCATGGATCAGTTAATACTGAAAGGATTTAAACATATACATCTGCAGTCATGGTTTTCAAATTTTGTTTCCCCTTTTTAAAACTCCAGATCCTGTGTTTAAATGAAATCACTCTTCGATACAAAACTGAAGGCTGCTACCCTCATTCCTGATTTCTAAGCACCTCTGCAGAACTCCTGCTGTTTTTCAGAATGCTGGCTTCAAGGATAAAAATTAAAACCAAAAATCTTTAACTTGAGTATCTCTTGCAAATGCTTACGTTCATCCTTTCGAAGAACATATAGTCTTCTTACTTCATGTGATAATAATGATAATATTTGATATTTTATAAAACTCTTAACTTTTGGCCGGGCTCTGTGGCTCATGCCTGTAATCCCAGCACTTGGGGAGGCCGAGGCCAGTAGATCACTTGAGGTCAGGAGTTCAAGACCAACATGGTGAAACCCTGTCTCTACAAAAAAAACCAAAAAACAAAAATTAGCCAAGTGTGGTGGCATGCACCTGTAGTCTCAGCTACTCGGGAGGCCAGGCAAAGAATCGCTTAAACATGGGTGGAGGTTGCAGTGAGCCGAGATTGTGCCACTGCACTCCAGCCTGGGCAACAGAGTCATACTCTGTCTCAGAAAAAAAAAAAAAAAAGGCTATTAACTTTTGCAAGTACTTTTCCATCAGTTATTTCAGATTTTGTGGGCTCTTTCCCCACAGTTTAATGTAGTCATTTTAAATTTCATGGTGGAAATTTCATAAGAGGGAAATTTGCTATTATAACATGTTAATGGATTTTTGTCACTGTTTGAGTAGTATTGCCTTTCAACTAAGTAGATCTCTTTTAAGCAACTATGATCTTTCATACTTAAGTCCAGTTATCACCTGACACTGAGTAATCCGCCTACCTGCAATAACTGATCAATCAAGATATCAAAATACGCTACAATAAACAAAAAATTCCTAATGTTGACAATGCTTTCACATAATTTGTAGACTTTTTGTATTTTAACAAATCATTTTAATTCTCACAGCATATTATTATACTGGCAAATTGAAATTTGTTTTGCAAGCTGCATTCATTGTTGTTAATATAAGTGTTAAGGGATTCTAACCAAATGGTATCTGGTCCTGGGATAAGTATAGAGCAAGGATACAATCTGTTAAATTGGATTAAAGTATTAAACTCAATTTCTGAAAGCACACAGAATGTATTCTCATCAAAATTAAGATTTCGAAGTGCAGAAGTTTCTTGTGATGCAGCAACGAGAAGTCAAAAATGGAAAGGCATTCAGCCTGAAATGAATCCTGCATAAAATAAATAGAAACACTCACAGGTTTCATTATTTTAACAGGAAGAAAACTTCTATTTTACAGTGGAGAATGATAAGATGTGGGAAGTAAGATGAGACAATGGAGCAGTTTTCTTTTGCCGGGGCTCACACCTGTAATCCAACACTTTGAGAGGCCAAGGCAGGCGGATCACCTGAGCTCAGGAGCTAGAGACCAGCCTGGACAACATCACGGAAATGACCCAGGCGTGATGGCGGATGCCTGTAGTCCCAAGCTACTCGGGAGGCTGAGACAGAATTGCTTGAGCCTGGGAGGCGGAGGTTGCCTGGGTGAGCTGAAATCGTGCCACCGCACTCCAGCCTGTGCGACAGAGAGAGAGCTTATCTCAAAAAAAGGAAAAAGAAAAAAAAAAAGAATGCTTTTAAGAATGCTCTCAAACCCCGGAAACTTTCTGCTTAACTCTGTTGCCTTGTTAAGATAACCCACTAAAACCAGTAACTGTTTTTTTTTCTTGCAACTAAAAACACTTTTTTATTGTAAAAGATATATATGAAGAAAAAAAAAACACTGCAAGCCTACCATCCAGAGATAACTACTACTAACACTTTTAACAGCTTTATTGAGGTTCACATCCCATGTAATTCATCCGCTGAAAGTGTACCACTCAATTTTTTAAGTGTATTTAGAGTTGTACCATCATCAGCACCTAGTTTTAGAACATTTCATCACCCCAAAAAGAAACCTATTAGCATCACTCCCCAGTTCCCCTAACACACACTTCCCCCACTCAGCCCTAAGCAACTACTAAGCGACTTTTTGTCTCTAGAGATTTGCATATTCTGGATATTTTATATAAATAGAATCACAGTATGTGGTCCTTTGCAACTGATTTCTTTCGCTTGGCATAATGTTTTCAAGATTCCTCCGTGTTGTAGCATGTATCAGTACTTAATTTTTTTAAATGGCTGAATAGTATTCCATTGTATGCATACAACAATTTGTTTATCCATTTATTGTGTGGACATTGGGTTGCTTCCACTTTCTGGCTGTCATGAATAATGTTGCTATAAATATTCATGTACAGGTTTTTGTTTGAATACTTGCATTTAATTCTCTTAGAATCTCGGAGACTAAAATTTCTGGGTCATATGGTATCCCTACATTAAACATTTTGAGGAACTGCTAAATTATTCTCCAAAATGGCCGTACCACTTTACATTCCCATCTGCAATGTATAAGGTTCCAGCTTCTCCCAATTTCTCCACATCCTGACAACCTTTATATTGTCTAAACTATATATATATATGCATATACATATACATGTATATATATGTATATATGTACATATATACGTGTATATATGTACATATATACATGTGTATATATATATACACACATGTGTAAAAGAATTGTTTTGAATAAAAGACATATATATGTGCATATATATACATATGGCTATCCTAGTGGGTGTGAAGTGGTATCTCATTGTGGCTTTGATTTGCATTTCTCTAATGACTAATGATATTGAGCATCTTTTCACGTACTGGTTATCTGTATATCTTCTATGGAAAATGGTCTATTCAGTTGCTCTGTCCTTTTAAATATTTGGTTATTTTTCTTTTTACTATTGAGTTATTATGACCTCATTATAAATTCTGGATACAAGTCTCTTATCAGATACATATTAATTACAAATCATTTCTCCTATTCTGTGAATTGTCTTTTATTTTCATGATAGTATCACTTGCAGCACAAAAGTTTTTAACTTCACAAAGTCTAATTTATCTATTTTTTTCTTCTGTCTCTTAAACTTTTAGTGTTGTATCTTAAAAGCTTTGTCTGACTCAAGGTCATGAAAATTATACCTGTATTTTCTTCTACAAATTTTCTAACTTGAGCTCTGACCTTACAGTCCGATCCATTTGATTTTATTTTTGGTAAGTGTGAGGTTGGGGTTAAACTTAATTCTTTTATACATGAATATCCAGTCATCCCAGCACTATTTATTGAAAAGATTATTCTTTATCCTCATTGATTTGTCTAGACAGCCTTGTTCAAAATCGATTGACCATAAATGTAAGGGTTTATTTCTGGACTTTCTGTTTTTTTGACCTACATGTCTATCCTTGTGCAACTATCAGTACTTGCTATGAATTCATCTTTTTTCATATATATTTTTTCCCATTTATTTTTTCAAAACCATTGAGTCATACCAAGCATGCAGTTTTTAACTTTTCTCTCTCTCTTTTTTTTTGAGACAGAGTCTCACTCTGTTGCCAGGTGCCAGGCTGGAGTGCAGTGGCACAATCTTGGCTCACCGTAACCTCCACCTCCTGGGTTCAAGCAATTCTCCTGCCTCAGCCTCCCGAGTAGCTAGGACTACAGGCACACGCCACCACACCCAGCTAATTTTTGTATTTTTAGTGGAGATGGGTTTCACCATGTTGGCCAGGATGGTCTCGATCTCTTGACCTTGTGATCCGCCCACCTTGGCCTCCCAAAGTGCTGGGATTACAGGCTTGAGCCACCGTGCCCGCCAACTTTTTTCTCTTAATAGACCATTAATATCCTCTCATGTCATTAAATAATCAACCTAATTTTTTTTCTTTTTTTTTGCCCCAGTGGTATGACTGACTGATCAACCTAATTTTTAATGATTGCATTATATTCCATTGTACAGATGTATAATAATGAAACTAATCTCTTATTGAATACTTAGAGATTGTTTTCAGAATAATATCTTTAACTTAATTAATACCCCCCAAAATATAGCTCTATTTGTATCAGTAATTACACCATAAGAAAAAAACCTAGAAAGAAAATTTCTAAGTACAAATACTTTTAAGCACTTGATAAAAAAAAAAATACTGCTATTATATTAATTGACTAGCAACGTACAAGAACGTGAGTTTCTTTACACGCTTACTAAAGCTGGATTTTATCATTTAAAAATCTTGACAAATTTTGAATTCATATTTTATCAATGATTTGTAAGAAGGGTATCTCAAACCTAGAAGTTTTTGATAGATTAAGTCAAATAACCAACTTTTCACCGTATCTTAAACACCTCAAATTATGTATATACATGTATATATACGTGTGTGTACACACACACACACACACACATTTTAGTTTCTTGTAGAGATGAGGTCTCACTGTGTTGCCCAGGCTGGTCTTGAACTCCTGGGCTAAAGCGATCCTCCTGCATCAGCCTCCCAAAATGCTGGGATTACCGGCATGAACCAGGACACGCAACCAAAAATCTCAAATTTTAATGTTATTTTCATTTCCTATATGAAGTACTCACTTATTTTGCCTCGCAGGGTAAATTGCCATTGAAAGAAAATACTTTGAAGAAAGCAACCTAATGAAGCAACCAATAAGATATAGATTTACAGAGACAGGGTGACTACTCCAGAGAGGCCTCCTTGTTACTTCATATCAATGTGGTCACCAAAGGGAAGCTAACTATGTAAGTCCTGAATGTAAATTTCATTGGTGATTCAGAGAGTTGGTTGGTCTCTGATGAAAGGACTCATGGTAACCAACTCACCAAAGACTGATACTTAAAATGGAATGCGTTTTTCATTCATTTCTTGTGAGACACTTCAGTGATACAGGCCAGACTGCTCACAGTGTTTGCTCAGGGCATGTTTTCTTTTGCATGAGATCTGGCACATAGAAAATAATAAAGGCCAGACACAGTGGCTCAGGCCTATAATGTCAACAGTTTGGGAGGCTAAGGCAGGAGGATTGCTTGAAGCCAGAAGTTCAAGACCAACCTAGGCAGCAAAGTGAGACCCCTGTCTCTACAAAATTAAAAATTAAAAAAAAAAAAAATTACCCAGTCATGGTGGCTCGTACCTAGTCCCTATTGTCCCAGCTACCCGGGAGGCTGAGGCACAAGGATTGCTTGAGCCCAGGAGTTCAAGGCTACAGTGAGCTGCGATTGTGCCACTACACTCCAGACTAGGCAACAGAGCAAGACCTCATCTGATGAAAAAAAAAAGGAAGAAAGTACTCAGTAAATATCAGCCATTATCATTATTATTGTTATTAACATTAATAATACAGTGCAGTTGACCGTGATTTTGCTCATTTCCCCTTTAGAGGGAACACACTCTAACCTCTGAGATGACTCTTGACTTTTTGGAGTCATGCTCACTTTGAGAGTCCAATGACGTCTGTGGATACTTCCAGCAGATAAAAAAGCCCACATGTACATGTGGAGAATGAGCTGACAACTGTGCTCTTACGTCCACTGTGGCCCTACTCGAGTGCTCAGACTTGAGCATTCCTGGGTTAAGATTAAAATGTATTTGCAGTTCACTATCAGGCAACCACACTAGAGCACTGGGCTGGGACAAATGCTCTTGGCTTTTTCCTTTCATGTTGCTTTCTGTCTCTCTTCCTTTTTTTCTTGGAGATATCCTCTCCTCAGAAAGCCAAAAAATATGAAGTCCAGGCCTGCCTTGAGTCAAGACATAAACAGTCCTCACCCTACCTGGCTCATTGTTCTCCTTTTCATCTCTCTCTCTCTCTATCTCTCTCTCTGTCTCTTTCTAAAGTAATTTCAAACTGGGTATGGTGGCTCGCACCTGTAATCCCAGCACTTTAGGAGGCTGAGGTGGGCAGATCATGAGGTCAGGAGATCGAGACCATCCTGGCCAACATGGTGAAACACTGTTTCTACTGAAAATACAAAAATTTGCTAGGTGTGGTGGCTCGTGACTGTAATCCCAGCTACTTGGGAGGCTGAGGCAGGAGAATCGCTTGAATCAGGGAGTTGGAGGTTGCAGTGAGCCAAGATGGCGCCACTGCACTCCAGCCTGGTGACAGAGCGAGACTTTGTCTCAAAAAAAAAAAAAGTGATTTCACTATTTGTGTGGATATTCCATCTGACATCTTGGCCTCTCAGTTCCTCAGCCTTTTTAGCCTCTGATAATCTAACTCTCCATGCCCCCTCGGACAACCACGGCATTCCTTTCGTCATGACAATCACTGCACACTGCTGACACTGTAACTTCCAGAGTGCCATTCTCTGACCAGCATCCCCCATCCTTCTGGATCGTCTTCTCAAGAACTCCTGCTTCAGCAGTTCTTCAACTTCATGAAGAACTCTCATGCTTAGACTATCATTTTCTCAACTATAATCAGCTACCCATGTCCTCACATCTTTTTCTGTAGCTAGCCTAAAAGCCACAGCTCATGTTTGCAATTATTCCCTTGTAAACACCCTTAAAGCCCTTGCCCCTCTCTTCCTGAGCTTACTCTGTTGTATTCAATTAGGAAAGTCTCCAATTCTGCTTATACCCAACAATCTGCTCACTCTGGGCCCGCATGAGAGCAGCCAAATAGGCTCAACTGATCTTATTCATCATATCCATTAATTTTCTTTAAATTCATGGCCCAAAATCTCAGTTGGGTTCTTAGCATGCTCGACAATCCTACTGTATTTCTTGAGATGTTCTCTTTCCCACTGTTCAAAAAGGCTATTTCATGTCTTCAGTCTTTCAAAGCTTCTAAATGATACCACCTCCCCACAGCCCCAGCTGTAGCCCCACTCTTACCCACAGCTTTGACAAAAAAATGAATAAATCAAAGCAGACAAGCCACGCGCAGTGGCTCACACCTGTAATCCCAGCACTTTGGAAGGTTGAGGCGGGTGGATCACTTGAGGTCAGGAGTTCGAGACCAGCCTGGCCAGCATGGTGAAACCCATCTCTACCAAAAATATAAAAAGTTAGCTGAGTGTGGTGGCACACACCTGTAATCCCAGCTACTCGGGAGACTAAGGCAGGAGAATCACTTGAGCCTGGGAGGTGAAGGTTGCAGTGAGCGGAGACTGTATCACTGCACTCCAGTATGGGTGACAGAGTGAGACTCTGTCTCAAAAAAAATAAAAAATTGTAATCTCAGGACTTTGGGAGGCCAATGCGGGTGGATCACAAGGTCAGGAGTTCAAGACCAGTCTGGCCAAGTTAGTGAAACCCCATCTCTACAAAAATTAGCCGGGTGTGGTGGCAGGCATTTGTAATCGCAGTTACTCAGGAGGCTGAGGCAGGAGAATCACTTGAACCCAGGAGGCAGAGGTTGCAGTGAGCCAAGATCGTGCCACTGTACTCCAGCCTGCTCGACAGAGTAATACACTGTCTCAAAAAAAAAAAAAAAAAAAAAAATCAAAGCAGACAAAGACCACTGAAACTACAGTCTGCTTTTGTATGTGAGTTACCTTCTAGTTCCATGGATCTAGTGTTGTTGTTCATTTCAAAGGCTAGCCCTTCTGTTTGTGTTCTAGAACCCATGTAAATCTTGCATCTTCAAGGACTTTGCTCTGGAAATTATCCCCTCTCACATGTATAATCAATTTCTACCTCTCTCATGGTTTATTTCCACTTAGGGAGGCCGAGGTGGACAGATCACCTGAGGTCAGGAGATCGAGACCATCCTGGCTAACAGTGAAACTCAGACTCCACTAAAAATATAAAAATTAGCTGGAGGTGGTGGTCCACGCATGTAATCCCAGCTACTCGGGAGGTCGAGGCAAGAGGATCGCTTGAAACCGGGAGGGACGCAGAGGTGGCAGTGAGCCGAGATCGTGCCATTGCACTCCAGCCTGGGTGACAGAGCAAGACTCGGTCTCAAAAAAAAGCAACTAACTGGAAACAGCTCAAATGGTTGTCTGTGAGAGACTGGAGCTATAGTGCACCCAGTGAAGGAATGAAGAATATTTTTATACACTGCCATGAAGCAAGCTCCAGGATATGTTGTCAACTGAAAAGAGGTGGAAAAAGTGTCTGCAGTATGGTTCTGTTTATCTAAAAGGTGGAGATACATGTGTGTGTGTGTGTGTGTGTGCGCGCGTGTGTGTGTGTGTGTGCGTGCATGCGCACACACAGATATAAAATATTTGCTTATGTTTTCAAAAACGGAAGGATAGACAAGACAATTTTTGAGTTAAAACAAATTTAAGTAACCTGTGGGAGAAAGAATAGGGTGGAAGGACCAGGAATAAAAGCTAAAGTTTTCAGAACATACATTGTTTTGTAGATTTGATTTCAAACCATGTAAATGTGTTGTGTATTTGTTTTTGTTTTTTAGAGATAGGTCTTACTTGCCCAAACAGAAGTGCAGATCATTCACAGGTATGATCACAGTGCCCTGCACCCTTACACTCTGGGGCTTCATTCTCCCAACTCAGCCTCCCAAGTAGATGAGACTCCAGGTTTATGTAATTATCAAACAATATTAAATCAAAATGGAAAAGAAAATCAATTCAAAAAAATCAAAAGCAAAAGGAAACAAATAAATCTCCCCTTCGAACTGACTTGGTCAATTCCTTACCCATACAGAAAGGAATATTTCACATGGTTTTAAAACACAATAATTTGACTACGCATCCTTACTGGAATATACATGGAATTTTTTAAAAGTCAAAGACATTTTAAACTGTTTTCAGTAATTATATGGTTAGTAATAATTTTGGTGTTGTTATTCTACAACTATTTTATATATAACAAATAAAATTATATTAATATTTTTAGAAACTAAAATTTTCAGTGTAAAAGTGATATCAAAATAAAATTTAAAACCTTTTAATTAAAAACTTCTTAACATTTTTTTTTGGTGTGTAGTGGGGGATGGGGTCTCACTCTGTTGCCCAGTCTGGAGTGCAGTGGTACAATCTTTGCTCACTACAACCTCCATATCCCAGATTCAAGAAATTCTCCTGCCTCAGCCTCCCTACTAGCTGAGTTTACAGGAGCCTGTCACCATGCCCAGCTATTTTTTGTATTTTTAGTAGAGACAGGTTTCACCACGTTGGCCAGGCTGGTCTCGAACTCCTGACCTCCAGTGATCCACCCACCTCTGCCTCCCAAAGTGTTGGGATTACAAGCATGAGCCACTGTGCCTGGCCCTTTTTAACTTTTTGATTAAACTTTTTAATTAAATAAATAAATAAAAACCTTGTAATCCTAAATTTGAATAAAACGAACTTAAGATTTTTTTCTCCTAAAAAGAGAATGTTTGAGCTCTGTCCACTAAAAAAGGCTTAGAAACCATAAACAGTTTAATAGCAATTAGCGTCTCTCATGCCTAGGCTGTGGCCTGTAAATGCCATTTTCTGTTAAAGGGAATCAGAAACCCAGGCTCCTGATAGAAATGGCTGATACTCAGTCTGGGACAAAAATATGTAAGATGGGCCAGACACAGTGGCTCACACTTGTAATCTTAGTACTTTGGAAGGCCGAGGCAGGCGGATCACCTAAATTCAGGAGTTCGAGACCAGTCTGGCCAACATTGCAAAACCCTGTCTCTACTAAAAATACAAAAATTAGCCAGGCATGGTGGTGTGCACCTGTAGTCCCAGCTACTTGGGAGGCTGAGGCAGGAGAATGGCGTCAATCTGGGAGGTGGAGGTTGCAGTGAATGAAGATCATGCCACTGCACTCCAGCCTGGGTGACAAAGCGAGACTCCATCTCAAAAAAACAAAAATTGTAAGATGAGCTGGAAACAAGCTCCATCACACCAGAAAACAAGGAAACTTTCAAGGACTACTGGGCTTATGTCAAAAGGACCCAAGAGCCATATTAAAGAGGTTCCCACTGTCAAAGATAGGACCATTTCACCTTTAGAAACAATAATAAATTCAATGAACCAATATGCACCCAATATGTTAAACATTCTTGAGTCAGGCCTAGTGGGGTGAGTCACACCTGTAATCTCAGCACTTTGGGAGGCAGAGGCAGGAAGATCACTTGAGTGGAGAAGATGGAGACAAGCCTGGGCAACGTAGTGAGAAACTCATCTCCACGAAAATTCTTTTAAAAAGTTACCTGGGCGTGGTAGTGCGCCTGCAATCCCAGATACTCAGGAAGCTGAGGCAGGAGGATCACTTGAGCCAGGGAGATTGAGCCTGCAGTGAGCCTAAATCATGCTACTGCACTTCAGCCTGGGCAACAGTACAAGATCCTGTCTCAAAAATAAAATAAAATAAAATAAATCCTTGAGTCCATAGCGATTAAGGAAAAAAACACACACACCTACTCATAGGTCACCTTTGGAGGATGCCAGGGAATCAGCTCCTTAGCCCATGGTTACAAAGCGACACTCTTAATCAGTACGGCCATCTGTGCAGTACTGGAACAGTTCTGATTTCAGTAAAATACCTCAGGCTCGTTGAAGTGCTGAAATTAATCCTGAAAGTACCCAATCTAAGTGGGATACGATGAAAAAGGAAGACAGAAGGTGACCGACTATTGGGCGAGAAATTAGTAGACTAATGAACCCAGTGTTGTTGAAAATGATCATGATGGGAGAAGTTGAACAAAGTGAAGCCGGAAGAAAAGAGGCTGTTGCCAGAATATCTGAATTGGTGCTCTCAAGTTGTCCCCTGCTGGGAAATTTAGAGTTGCCTTGGGGAAACCTAAGATGCTCTTCTCTTCATCTTTTGAGAGTTTAATGTCCCATGGACATGCCTAATCTTGAAAGGGAGAATCCAGCACAATATTTTTTTCCTCTGGAAAATGAATGCATATCGGCAGCTGGTTTCTAAGTATGCTAATGGTCATAGCTCTTATCTGATGTCCTCAGAGTATGACAGCCTTGTGATATTGAATCTAGTAAAACCTGCCTGAGCCTTCCTTTGCTAAAGTTTACAAAGGTAGATTTTATGGCTCAGTAGCTGTCTATTTTTCTAACCATCCAATGACATCTTTGTAAGTTCAAGTTTTAGAATGAACGTAGAGTGGTAAATAGACCTCATTTTAATTTGGCATCCCAGAAGTTTTGCTGTCAAGAATTATGTACTTCTGTAAATGTATCTATACCAGGAGTTTGAGCAGAAAAAAATAATATTGATCACTGAGATCACAAACTCTATGATGTATATGAGATTCGTAGGATGACATTTCTAAAATTATTACATTAAAATATTTATCATGTTATAAGTATTAAATTCATCTCTATAGGCTCCATAGGCTCACACTTGTAATCTCAGCACTTTGGGAGGCCAAGGAGGGTGGATCATGAGGTTAGGAGTTCAAGACTAGCTTGGCCAAGATGGTGAAACCCCGTCTTTACTAGAAATACAAAAATTTGCCGGACATGGTGGTACATGCTTCTAATCCCAGCTACTCGGGAGGCTGAAGCAGAGAACTGCTTAAACCCGGGAGGTGGAGGTTGCAGTGAGCCGAGATCGAGCCACTGCACTCCAGCCTGGGTGACAGAGTGAGACTCTGTCTCAAAAAAAAAAAAAAAAAAATTCATCTCTATAAAAGCTTTCATCATCATGTTACGTTTTGTGGTTACTATAAAGCTACGTAGTGTGTATTGAACTTGAGTGTCAACCATGACTCTGTCTCCTTCACCCTCCATGTCCTACCATCAGGAAGAACTATTGACCTAACTTTCTCTGTATCTCTTGATCCTGTCTGCTTCTGTTTTCTCCACTGCCACTACTTTAGGCCATGCTAAAGTTCAGGCCACCCTCCTCTTCAGGATGAGCTACTGCCTCATCTTCCTACCTCAGTTTTACCCTCTACAACCTCTTTCCATATTTTAGCATCCCCTACAACCATTTCTCCATATTGCAGCATAAAGAAGTAAATCTTTGCTGTTAAATGACACTGACACTGTGGGATCACTGCTTGCTGCAGTGTAACTTGATTTAAGATGACTAATACCTGACTTCTTTCATTTCCTTGGATGTGCTATACCGTACTTTGGGCCTTTCCTTCCTCTTCTTTTTCCTATTTTAATTGTCCCAATTCCTCTTCAGCTTTTAGATCTCAGTTTAGATGCCATTTCCTCTGGGAAGCTTTCCCTGATTCAGCAGGTCTGGCTTATGTCCCCATCCTTACATTCCTATGACACCCTGTAATTCCCTTATCAGCACTTACTATGGAATTGTCTGTCTCTCCTCCTCCACCTCCCTGCTGGAAGCGTGGTGAGGGCAGAGATTATGATCTCCTATTTCATCATTATATTCCCAGTTCTGGGTACATGGCAAATGCCGTAAATCTGTTGAATGGGTAAATAATTTGATTTTTAGAATTTAAATACTTGGTCAGACTACTTATCAGGAAAAGATACCAAAGGCAGAAAGTAGTGGGGTCCGAGTTCTGAGCTGATTCATTGTGATGATACGAGTGAAAAAAAAAATCAGTGGCAGTAAAATTCTATGCATCTGTGCTTTCCTGTCCCCACCTTGATGAAAATTTATACAGGGCTTTCCAAGCCTCACATATTAAGAGTAAGGAGTAGCTATAAACTAATAGGTGTGAGACTGAAGTTTCTCGAGATGAAAGAATGCTAGGCATTATTATTTCTATACATGTTCCAACAGCACATGAGAAACATACAGGTCAGCTCACATTATTGCAGCATTTCCTGTTCTAAGACACAGCTTAAGGCAAACTCTTAGAATAGTTATGTAGGATGTATGCATTCCACAACTCTTGTCTAATTGAGTCACCTTGTATACTTTCCCGTCCCTCCCTGTCATAAAGCATAATGCATTTTAAAATTGTATTAGTTACGCCATCTGTGATTTCCATGTGACCTACCATAAATAATGTTTTCTGTGGTCCCACAACTAAAAGACCATCATAAAACCATATCAGTGAAGACCTTTTGTGAAGAAAACAGAAATGGGAGTTCAGATTAATTATACCGTGCTCTGGTGAGACCTAGGAGGAAATGTGACTCTGAGCTTTTTTTATTTTTTACTTTTTTGAGATGGAGTCTTGCTCTGTCACCCAGGTTGGAGTGCAGTGGCACGATCTCGGCTCACTGCAACCTCTGTCTCCTGGGTTCAAGTAATTCTCCTGCCTCAGCCTCCTGAGTAGCTAGGATTATAAGTGCAGGTCACCACGCCCAGCTAATTTTTGTATTTTTAGTAGAGACAGGGTTTCACCATGTTGGTCAAGCTGATCTTGAACCCCTGACCTCGTTATCCGCCCTCCTCGGCCTCCCAAAGTGCTGGGATTACAGGTGTGAGCCACCACACCCGACTGAGTCTGAGCTTTTTTGAATAAAGAACACAGAGTGGGAAAGAGCCACAGGTGAGACCTGAGTGGCTCTGAGGTTTGACTTATTAACCTTGAAAGGTGAAGAATTTGATGTTAAAAATTAGGCTTCATCCGGCATCCTAACTCACATGTAGAAATGAGTTGCAACTCACTAGACGTCATTCATTGATTCAGAATGAATCATCCTGCTCATCAAGATTGGCTACTTTTCCAAAAGTAACAATAAGAATATGAATATATACGGCAAAGGTCCAAAGCTTCCCTGAGAAAACTAAGGAAAGTTGGGCACAGTTATGGAACATGTGAGCGTGAGTTATGTCTAAGGTTTCCAAGAGATTTGGAAGTTTAGGAACACTGAAATTGGTGTTGAAACCAGGTTTCCTGATTGAAAGTTAAAAGGACATGGTTTTATACCTGCCTAAAGAAGAGCTTAGGCCAGGCGCAGTGGCTCACGCCTGTAATCCCAGCACTTTGGGAGGCCAAGGCGGGTGGATCAATAGATCAGGAGTTTGAGACCAGCCTGGCCAAGATGGTGAAACTGTCTCCATTAAAAATACAAAAATTAGCCTGGCACAGTGGCGGGCACCTGTAATCCCAGCTATTTGAAGGCTGAAGCAGGAGAATCGCTTGAACCCAGGAGGTGGAGGTTGCAGTGAGCCAAGATCGTGCCACCACATTCTAACCTGGGCAACAGAGCAAGACTCTGTCTCAAAAACAAACCAACCAAAAAAAAAAAAAAAAAAAACAAAAGAAGAGCTTGAAGGCAGTATAGTCTGGAGACGGACCTGGGCTTAAATTTCTGCTGTGTCACTACCTAGCTGTGTGACCTTGGGCAAGCTGTTTAATTACCCTAACCTGTTGCTTCATCAGTACAATGAGGATAAAATGCCTACTTTATAAGATTACAGTGAGAATTAAATATGACAATGTTTCTAAAATGCTTTGCACAATGCCTAGCCATATAGAGTCTAATTAAATAGTAAGTATAATCATGGAGCTCTCCAGTGAAGAACTGGACTGCCCTATAAGGTGGGAAGCGCCTTGTCTCTAAAAGTATTTAACAAGTTGGTTGGTCATGTAGCAGGGTGCTATAAAATAATTCCTCCTACAAGGGTATGGAGAGAAGGGATGCTGATTGGACTGATGAACAAATTCAAACCTAAGATTCTACGATATATTAATGCTTAATTGCTTTACAAATATTGATTCTAAAATAAAAGGATCCCCAAAATACACAAAACTAAAACTGCTGGAATACAGGGAAAAATGAACAAATCTACCTTTGTAATGGGAGATTGATTGCTTGATCCATTTTATCTACTAACGGGTAAGAGAAAATACTGACGGGGAAATCTGAACATGAACATTAGTAAAGATATAGAATATCTGAAACACCAAGCTTGATTTATTTGCAGGTATCATGCACCTATCTATTGGTGAATAAACATTCTTCTCTGGTTTTAAAATATATAAAAATTGACCACAGACTAACCATAGAGCATGAGTGGGCTACTGCACTCCAGCCTGAGTGACAGAGAGAAGACCCTGTCTCTTAAAAAAAAAAAGGGTGCGCCGGGCTGAGCAGTGCGGGCCTGAGCGGGGCCCAGGGCCCCTTTTTTTTGTTAAAAAAAATTAAAAACCAGAAAAAAAGACTTTATAAAGAAAATGAAAAGATCTTGGACTGAATCCCGGATTAGGGAAGGAAAAATATAGCTCTAAAACACCTTAATGGAACAACTGGTAAATTTTCAGTAAGGACTGCGTGTTAGCTATCTGTACTCCTAATGTTAAACTACCTAAATTTGGGCCAGGCCCAGTGGCTCTTACCTGTCCCAGTATTTTGGGAGGTCAAGGCAGGTGGATTGCTTGAGCCCAGCAGGTGGAGACCACCCTGGGCAACATGGCAAAACTCCATCTCTAACAACAGCAACAAAATTCCAGGTGTGGTGGTGTGTGCCTGTAGTCCCAGCTACTCGGGAAGCTGAGGTGGGAGCCTCACTTGAGCCCAGGAGGTGGCTGCAGTGAGCCGAGATCGCACCACTGCACTCCAGCCTGGGTGACAAACAAAAACGACCTCAACTGGAACATGTTTCTGTGAGTATCTAAGAGGGTATCATCGTCTTTGGAGACACGTGCTACAACTTACTCCCAAATGATTCAGAAAATACTGTATATAATACATATTACATATGTATATATTACATAGATATACACTCTTTTGCAAATATAGCAAATGTAGCAAACTGTGACCCTATGTGAAAGGTCTACAGGGGTTCATTAATTCTGAAACTTTCTTATAAGACTGATTTTTTTTTCAAAATAACTCAAAAAAAATTTGAAAACACTATAAATAGGGAGAAGATATCTGCAACACATACAATTGACAAAAGATTATTATATATACATATATACATTATATATACATTTATATATGTACACACACACACATATACACCCTTAGAAGGAGAAGAGAAAACATGAATGAATAATCAACATATTTCAAAGTGCTCAACCGTATCAGTAGTTACAGAATGCAAATTAAGACAAAAACAAACATGGTACCTATTTATTCTGGGTAGACTAGCAAAAAGTAACAAGTGTGAAAATAAGGATTAGAGAGAATTGTGGTCAGTGCTGGCGGCAGTACAGATCGGTACAACCACTTTGAAAACATTTCTATGTTATCTTGGAAAGCTGAACAGCCCCCATAGCCTCTGATGTAGCAGTGCTGCTCCTAAGTTCAAATGAGACTCCAGCGCAGGGACAGGTGAACAAGCATGCTCCTACTGGCCTTATTAGTAATTACTCCGGGCAGCTTCAGGTTTTGTGGGGTATTAGCTTACGTAATTGAAGAAGAGGGAGGCTTTTAAAGACGAAGATACAGAATTATGAATAAAGATTTAGTTCAAAAGTGAATGTTTTTTATTATGGCAAAAGAAATTACAATTACAAATGTCACAAAATTCAGGAAAAGGGTTCTGTTATAGGTTTGTGACCTACGAACTTGAGAAGTCTGATACATTATTCTGTGTAGTTCTTACCAGTAAAGAAAATACTTAAAGCGCGTTTTCACTCCTATCCGATACAGCACTGAATACATTCCTGACAGGAGAAAACTTCCTTTTGACTAGGCAGTAAAAAACAAATGTTCTGTTACTACACTTAACAACTTTGATGAATCAAAAAAAAAAAAAAAAAAAAAAAAGTCGAGTGATAAGCAAATTCCAGAAGGCTATATATATTTTTATAAAGCTCAAAAAGAAGAAAAACACACCAATGCATGGTTAGGAATGTATCCAAATATGATAAAACCACTTAAAATGGCAAAGAGAGACAAAACTCAGGATAGTGGCGGTGAGCTAAGAGGCCAGGAGTAGAACCTTAGAGATGCATGGATACAAACACTGATAACGTGGTGGAGTGATAGTTTTATTAGTACACTTTAAATTTTACGTATTTGGTAAATACGCTCTTTTGTATGAATCAACTATTAAACTGGAAATATTTTTAAATAGTTAAGGGACCTGAATCTAAGTCAGCTTCTCTCCTTCCTCTCCCGTGCTTTCTCCTCTCCCCTATCACTTTTCAACTAAAAGCTGCTTGGGACACACGGCTCCAGAGGCTGGAAAAACAGGGAAATGTCAGCCCACAAGGACCAAGAACCGTGACTTGTGTTATTTTCTTGTTGGTGTCGAGGCTGCGGGGGGCGGGAGGGCAGCGGTGCAGGAAATATTATCCAGCATATCAAATACGACACATCAAGCTGACTCCGCTTAAATGTTGAGTGGCTCTACTTCTTACTAGCTAAAGGCAGAAAAGCGTTTTTGGGCCCAACGGGCAGTGCCCCTCCCTTTTACACTCACACTTCCCACTTTATAAAGGTGCCAGGCCCCCGCACCACCCTCCAGCTTCTTTCTGGCTGCTCCGACTCTTTTCCACCAGTCCCAGCCCACTCGATTACGTAAATTCCTCCAAGACGATCCCCCAACATGCCCCTTCGTCCAGAACCCGTCCATCTCCGCCCGGTTCCGAGATTTATCACCACCCCAGAGCCGGGCGGGAGCGTGGAAGATTCGCGGAGATTCCCGGCCCCGCCCCTCTTCCTTCCCTCCCAATCCACTGCCGGCTCCCAACGAGCTCCGCCCCGCGGTGGCCCCGCTTCCCCACCGCCCGGAAGACGTGCTGCGGCCCCCTCCCAAAACCCGGAGAAGTGGATTCTGCGCTCCGCTCCGCTCCGCGCCAACCGTCCAGGGCAGCAGTCCGGCTAAGCATATCGGGGCTTGTCGGCCGGAAACCGTCCTGGAGCCTGGAAGAGGCAGCCGGCCCCAAGCGGGAGCGGACGCGGCCTCAGGCCTGCGCGGGTGAGCGTGCCCCGGAGCTCGGGCCCCTGGCCGTCCTGCAGCCCCTCCTCCGGTACCCGGGGCGCTAGGCCGTGGCGGCCTGACTGGTGCCCCGGCGCGGCCCCCTCCCATCCTTGCCGTTCTCCCAGTCCCGGGCCTCTACCCGGAACCCGGCGCCCCGCCCATCTCCTAGCAGCTCCGTGACGTGCAAGCGCCTCTGGGTGCGGTGCCGCCGGGCGTGGGTGGGAGGCAACGCCCGAGGGGGGGTCCGCCGTCGTGCGGGGGTGCGGGGGTGCGGGGGGCGTTGGCGAGAATTGGAGGCCTTGCCGCCGCCCGCCCAGCAGGTGCCCGTTCCCTTTCGCCATTGGCAGACTTTGAGTTCCAAGCTCTTTGCTGCCCACGCAGAGCCGTCCCTGTCGCACCCGCCACCCCTGTACATTTTCTGAGACTTAGGATAGTAATTCTAGGCCCTCGGTTGCATTTCTGTTGGAATTTTTCTGGAAATTGGAATCTGGCAATTTAAAGAAAGAATTTTTTTAAGAAAAATATTTATTAGTATATTTGATAGTCCCCAGATTAGGTTAAAAGTCTTCCCAATCACTGTAACTTTGCAGAGACATGTTTTAGTGTAAATAGGTGTTGATGGAAAGAGTCAAACTCTAAAAATATTTGAAGAGATTTATTTGAGCCAAATACAAGTGACCATGGCCCGTGACACAGCCCTTAGGAGGTCCTGAGAAAATGTGCCCAAGGCAGTTGGGGTACAGCTTGGTTTATATATTTTAGGAAGGCATGAGACATCTATCAAATACATTTAAGAAATACATTGGTTATTTTACTATTACTGATATTAAGGAAAAAAAAGAAGAAAAAAAGAAATACATTGGTACGGTTTAGAAGGGCGGGACAACTCAAAGCCCAGGGCTTCCAGGCTATGGGTAAATGTAAACATTATCTGATTGACAATTGGTTGAGGTTATCTGAAGATCTGGAATCTATAAAAAGGAATGTTCAGGTTAAAGATAAAGGATTGTGGAGACCAAGTTTTACTGTGCAGAGGAAGCTCTTAGATAGCAGACTTTAGAGAGAGCAGGTTGTAAATTGTTTTATATTGGACTTTAAAGGGTGCCTGGCTCTTAGTTGGTTATCTCCTGGATCTGGGAAGAAAGGAAGGAAAACAAAGGGGGAAGGGAATTCTATATAAAATGTGGATTTTTCCCACAAGAGACCTTGCAGGGCAGTTCTAAGGTATGGCAAGGACATATATTTTGAGGTAAAACATTTTTATTTTCTTCCTTGATATGTCAGAGTGAGATTGGAAAGTAAGTCACAATGTACAGGGTTAAATAAACCCATCTAATGAGAATGTATGGTTTGTAAGACCTGACTGTCCAGACGCCTTGGAAAGGAATTTGGGTAAGATAAAAAAATGAGAGCTTAGTCCTCAAATGGTTTACAGCTTGTGCTCTGGAGCCAGAGTGCCAGGGCTGGGCTATAACATTTAAGAATTATTTGAGCTTGGACAAACCACTTAATTCCTAGGTGGCTCAGTTTCTTCTGAGGGTATATAATGTGTTTTATACACACACATACACACACACACGCACACAAGTTTTTTCATTATGTTACGTATATTACTATATTTTTTTATTATGCTATGCTATGTATATTAGTCTTGTGTATATTAGTCTGTAATACACATAGTATAGCATAACGAAAAAAATATCTGTGCATATATATTAGGTAATGCTAACCGATTTACATGGTGGTTGTAAAGATAAGGTGAAGTATTGTGCTTGGCACATAATAAACACCAAGTGTTACTTACATGAAAACAGCATTTTCTCTATGATTTGTGGTTTTGATTTTAAAGATTCTAATTGTGAAGTATCCCTCCTGTTTTCTTTTTTTTTTTTTTTAATTGTACTTTAGGTTCTGGGGTTCCTGTTTTCTTTTTTGATGCTGTAATAGGATTTACCCCAGAATTTCTATAATACTGATACTTCAAAGTGCAAATAATCAGTAAAACAGAAATAGACCATGTGTACAAGGCTATGTTGAGCAGTGTGCAGTGTTTCAACATTGCTGTGTGTGAGGAAGAAGACTCCATCTCGTCATCAGTGGAATCTGGTGAATGGAAGAAAAGCTTGATATAAAGAATGTCATGATGTCCTCACTATTCCTTTCAGGCATAGCCAGCCCCAGGACACTAGGCTGATTCTGTCTCAATCATAAGGTACTTTATTTTTATTTTTATTTTTTTTTTTCATGTTTTGAGACAGAATCTCACTCTGTCGCCCAGGCTGGAGTGCAGGAACATGATCTCGGCTCACTGCAACCTCTGCCTCCCGGGTTCAAGTGATTTTCCTGCCTCAGCCTCCTGAGTAGCTGGGATTACAAGTGCTTGCCGCCACGCCCAGCTAAGTTTTGAATATTTAGTAGAGATGAGGTTTCAGCATGTTGGCCACGCTGGTCTCAAACTCCTGACCTCAAGTGATCTGCCCGCCTTGGCCTCCCAAAGTGCTGGGATTACAGGTGTGAACCACCATGCCTGGCTGTTAATCATAAGGTACTTTATATGTGAACTTTACTAATGATAAAATAAATCTCATTATATAGTTTCCCTAACAGAATATTGAAGGATGTTTGTTCCAAGATCTCTAAAAATCAAGAGGAATGCTAGTGATGATGGCAAAAGTTGTGTGGCTAAGAGAATTAAACCAGAAGCAGAAGACCTGCAGCTTGACAAAAGCAGAGATGTTCCCATTGATGCTTTAGTTTCAGAGGCAGCCACAACACCAGACAGGCATAGCAGTGAATCCTGCCCGCTCCCCTGCCCAGGTGGCCAGCTGGCAGAGGTTCATTCGTTAGATCCTGAGCAGGGTGTGAAGGACAGCCATCCTTCTGAAGAGCCAGTTAAGTCATTTTCCAAAACACAGCGCTGGCCAGAACCAGGGGATCCCGTCTGCGTTGTCTGTGGTCGTTACGGAGAGTATATCTGTGATAAGACAGATGAAGATGTGTGTAGTTTGGAGTGTAAAGCAAAACATCTTCTGCAAGTTAAGGAAAAGGAAGAGAAATCAAAACTCAGCAATCCACAGAAGGCCGATTCTGAGCCAGAGTCTCCACTGAATGCTTCCTATATGTACAAAGAGCACCCCTTTATTTTGAACCTTCAAGAAGACCAGATTGAAAATCTTAAACAGCAGCTGGGAATTTTAGTTCAAGGGCAAGAAGTCACTAGGCCCATTATTGACTTTGAACATTGTGGTTTCCCTGAGGTCTTAAATCACAACTTGAAGAAATCAGGCTATGAGGTGCCAACCCCCATCCAAATGCAGATGATTCCTGTGGGACTTCTGGGAAGAGACATTCTGGCCAGTGCAGATACTGGCTCAGGAAAGACAGCTGCTTTTCTTCTTCCTGTTATCATGCGAGCTTTATTCGAGGTAAGTATTAATGATAGAGTTCACGTGTATTATTCTTGGAAACAAATGAGGGGTTTAATAAGTTTCCTTCTTAACTATATTAAAACTGCAGGCTAAAACTACATGTTTGGAATTGTAGTCACTAGTGCCTGTAGTGATTTTGCTTCTGATAGTAGTTTGTATGAAAACATAATTTCAGGGAATTTTTCTTGTATTATGTTGAACCAGAGATCTCATTATGGAGGATCTAAAAACTTGCTTCCTTACAAAACATTTTCTTTTTAATAGTTTGTCTATTAAAAGAATGAACTTTGGATTTGAGGGGAAAAAAATCCAGCTGACCAGACGAGCTGCCACTTGTGTGTCAGTTTAGCCACCTTGGATTTTTTGTTTTGAAGAAACTGATTTATACTGAGGTTGAAGCACGTCATAGAGTTTCAACATAGACTCTTAACTGTGATCTGTGGTTCATCTTAAAATAATCAGTACTGTACCTTACTTGTTGGTTTAGTGTATAAAGCACTTTCACATATAATTAGTTTAATAAACATGTTGAGTAATTACTATTTGCCAAGGACTGGTGAGCTTCTGAAGTATGGAGTATGGCAGGAAGGGAAGTAAGTAAAAAATGTGAGCAAAGAGAGGAAAGATAAAGGAGAAAAATTTGGAAAACTAAAGAGTAGTACAACGTGAGGAAAAAAAGCACTGGATTGTTTAAAATACAGGTCACACATGCTCAAGACCAAAATAGAGCCATAAAGCCGGAAATAGAATGTGGGTATATATGTAAGTTCTATGGACAAAGAGAGAAGTGAATCCGCAAGAGAGTCAAGCGATAAAAACCAAGGATGGCATGCCAGCTTGGACCAGATCTGCATGGCGACTATTGGATTCTCTCTTTAGAGGAGGATGACTGCAGATTACAGGGTCCAGTTAACTAGGAGCAAACCTTCAGTGTTCTTACCTTGGTTACTGTGGATGCCTCTCCCCAGCTCCAGTTTTGATCTTTCGTTATATTCTGTGTTATGTAAGAAATGAGTTTAATTTACGATAGTTTTGGAGGAAAAAAAATCTACAGTAAGCAGAAGGCAGGAGGAATCGTATCCAGTTGGGAACGCTTTAAAAGGGCCATGTTGCTGGAATCCTTGTGAAGATTTAGTTCATATTGGCAGGAATTAATTGCTGGTGTTTTTAAAGTTGTTTTTCACATCTTTGCAGAGGAAAACTCCATCTGCACTCATTCTTACACCAACCAGAGAGTTAGCCATTCAGATAGAGAGACAAGCTAAAGAATTGATGAGTGGCCTGCCACGCATGAAAACTGTGCTTCTTGTAGGGGGCTTACCCTTACCCCCACAGCTTTACCGTCTGCAGCAGCATGTTAAGGTAAGCACTGATTTGATACAATGTCTTTGAAAAGTTTTGTAAGCAGTACAGGAACTAGTGGGTTTTTTTCCCCTTGAAGAACTTTTAAAAGATTTTAAATTCTTACCAAATAAGCCTTAGGTTTTTTTTTTTTTTTTTAGTTTGTTTTATTTAGGAAAGGAAAGAAACACAATTTATTGAGTGCCTGTTCTATGCCAAAGGCTGTTGAATGTTCTCACACGCATTATCTCATTCAAGCATCACATTTACTTCTGAAGGTGGGTTGGCGTATCCCTAGCCCACGTTTTATAGTCGAGAAGTTGAATCTCAGAAAGATGGGGTTTATTTAAAGATCTATAGTCAATAAATAATAGTTGCCAAAATTGAAACCTTAATTTACCCGACTTTCCTCCCTCCTTAGCCATGCTGTTATGCATAGTCTGTATTTTATGATATCTGAAAGTATGTAAAAGCAATGTGGTCTGATTCTAGCTTTGAAACTTGGTAGCTATATGGCCATAGATAAGTTACTTCACTTCTGGGGGCTTCAGTTTTCTTGAGTTTGAATGGGTGGCTGAAGATACCTACCTTTGAAATAAAAATGTTTAATGGAAGATTTGGCACAGATGTTGACCAATCAAAGTAGACTGCAGCTTTAGTGCAGGAACTGGGTCCTCCAGGCCTCTTGGTATTCTGGGCATTAACTGTTTAGTTAACTGGGGTGGCAGGGAGGCCCTGGAGACCCAGGGGAGGAGCTGGGTTGGCAGGGAGTTGGGAGAGGGGACTCAGGGCAAGGGCACTCTGGGCAGCAGTACCAGCTGGGATGAAGCTCCTGCTGCAGTATTTAACAACTTCTATGGGTGAATGTAAGCCTTTCATGTTGGAATCTTTTGAAGATCAAATCAGATGTATATGACAGATTTTATTTATTTATTTATTTATTTGAAACATCCAGGTAGTATCCGACAGATTTAAAGCCTGTAAAATGTTTTAAGAGATAACAGGTTGATAATTAATGGGTTATTGGATCAGTGATTTTTAAAGATGGACCTCCAGTGTTTAAGATAAAGATAATATTAATGCCAAATTATAAGTTTAGCAATATATATTTATAAAGTAAATAATACAAGTATTTTTGATGGGCATCAAATTTGAAGTTGGGTTAATGGAGTTTAACCGCAGTCTCATATCAACCTCTGCATTAAATTTATTTTTGTTGCAAAGAATGGTTAACGTTATAATTTAAGTGGATAAGTAGCAGGAAACTTCTAACAGCTTTTAAACTAAGCTTGCATTCTGATCCTTAAAAAATAAATGTTAATATATCAGTGTTAGTTTCCAGCTTGCAATATTTAGTAGGAACACATAAGATTGGGCATAGTGTTTTCACACATTTTTTGTGAGGGGGGCATCCAGGTTTTGCTCTTATTGCCCAGGCTGGAGTGTAACGGCACAACCTTGGCTCACTACAACCTCCGCCTCCCAGGTTCAAGTGATTCTTCTGCCTCAGCCTCCTGAGTAGCTGGGACTACAGGCATGTGCCACCACACCCAGCTAATTTTTGTGTTTTTAGTGGAGGTGGGATTTCACCATGTTGGCCAGGACGGTCTTGATCTCCTGACCTCGTGTTCTGCCCACGTTGGCCTCCCAAAGTCCTGGGATTACAGGTGTGAGCCACCACGCCCGGCCCTAATCTTGGCCTTTTTTTTTTTTTTTTTTTTTTTTTTGAGACAGAGTTTCGCTCTTGTTACCCAGGCTGGAGTGCAATGGCGCAATCTTGGCTCACTGCAGCCTCCGCCTCCTGGGTTCAAGCAGTTCTCCTGCCTCAGCCTCCTGAGTAGCTGGGATTACAGGCACGTGCCACCATGCCCAGCTAATTTTTTGTATTTTTAGTAGAGACGGGGGTTTCGCCATGTTGACCAGGATGGTCTCGATCTCTTGACCTCGTGATCCACCCGCCTCAGCCTCCCAAAGTGCTGGGACTACAGGCATGACCCACCGCGCCCGGCCTAATCTTGGCACTTTTAAGGTTTACAAACCACTTACGTTGAGGAACATCCTTCACTTGATTAGATTCAAGTTACATTTCTTTGACAGGGATGTGACAGAAGCGATGCTTTGTTTTTCTCATTGCATCCTTTTAGGTTGCACACAGTATCAGTATGTCCTTTTCTTGGTCATACGATCTGTAAAGTAATTGTAAAGTTTATTTTTTCCCCCTTTGTGTTTAATAAGTATTTTGCGGAGAGTACTTTGAGATGTACTTTGAAATGTAAATTTCTCATTCTTCACCACACTTTGAATTTATTTATATATGTATTTATATCTGTATGGACTCACAGCTTCCTGTTATTCAGAGGTTTACAATCTGTTATTATTTGTTTTGATACTCCAGTTGATCTCCATCTGGCCAGTGGCAGCATTTTCCAGTTGGTTTCTGTGTTCTTTGTTCATATCTCCGTTATTCTGTGAGTCTTCCTTACTTTCTATCGAAAGAAGATGTTCCATGCTTACATTTTTCTTTCCCTGCCCCAGCCCTGGAATCATGCCTTCTCAAGGAGCCCTGGTTTCTTTTACTAGAGGATAGTATTTAAAAAGAAAGACCTGGGCTGTGCGTGTTTATTGCTATTGGACTATCACTGCTTCTAGGACCTCCCAGTGGATAGAGCTAGGGAATACAGTCGTCCCGCGGCGTCTGTCAGGGACTGGTTCCAGGATCCCCTGCGTCTGTACCAAAATCTCTGCATACTTGAATCCTGCAGTTGGCCTTGCTGAACCCAAGTAGAATTTTTGGTCTGTGTTTGGTTGAAATTTATATGTATCAGTGGACTCACACAGTTGAAATCCATGTTGTTCAAGGGTCAGCTGTATATCTAAGTGTGTGTTTTTCTGTGTCTATATTTATTAGAAACCACGAGACCATGAGTTCATGTTGATACTTCCAATTCCAATTCAATACAACAGGATTCATTCATATTTGTAACTGACAGAAACCTGCCACTCATTTTCCTTTACGTATTTATTTATTTGACCAATCCTCCTCTATGTAGCTCACCTCCCACCATTAGCACCGCCCCTCCCACAGTGTGGCCTTCCTCACCAAACTCCACCTGCACTCTCCTCAGCCCCTTGGGCTGCAGCACCCAATGCAGGGCTGCCTTTTTGTGGAGGCTCCTCCTTGCCCCACCTGTCCCTCCCACCCCTCTCACCAGCCTGAGCTCCATCTCAGATGCCCTCTGAGAAAAAAAGAACCAAAACCTCTGTCTCTTCAGCACAGCTGCCCTTCGAGAGCAAGGGCAAAATGAAAATTTTTTCAAATAAACAAAACTAAGAAAGTTACTACCGACATAACATATAAGAGAACTTTAAGATAGTCTACAGATAAAGATCATGCCAGGAAGGAAGGTGTGGGATGGAAGAAATAATGGTGGGAAAGGAAAATAGTGAGCATGTGTGTGAATCTCAGGAAACATTGAATGAAACAGTAATCATAATGAACAACCTGTGGGTTTAAGAATAAAACAGGCCAGGTACAGTGGCTCATGCCTGTAACTCCAGCACTTTGGGAGGCTGAGGTGGGCGGATCACCTGAGGTCAGGAGTTTGAGACCAGCCTGGCCAACGTGGAGAAACCCCATATCTACTAAAAATACAAAGTTAGTCAGGCGTGGTGGCACATGCCTATAATTCCAGCTACTCAGGAGGCTGAGGTAGGAGAATTGCTTGAACCCATGGTTGGAGGTTACGGTGCGCTGAGATCGCGCCATTGCACTCCAGCCTGGACAACAAGAGTGAAACTCCATCTCAAAAATAGATAGGCCAGGCGTGGTGGTGCAAACCTGTAATCCCAGCACTTTGGGAGGCCGAGGCAGGCGGATCATGAGTCAAGAGATCAAGACCATCCTGGCCAACATGGTGAAACCCCATCTCTACTAAAAATATGAAAATTAGCTGGATGTGGCACATGCCTGTAGTCCCAGCTACTTGGGAGGCTGAGACAGGAGAATCACTTGAACCCAGGAGTCAGAGATTGCAGTGAGCTGAGATTGTGCCACTGCACTCCAGCCTGGCAACAGAGTGAGACTTCATCTCAAAAAGAAAGAATCGGGGAAAGAAAGAGAGAGAAAGAAAGAAGTAAGTTAAATACTGGCCAACAGTAGCATAGAAGCACAGGGGAGATGTGATTGATATTAAAGCATTTTTCCTTATTGTTTAAAAAAAGGTAAAAATGAGCTGAGTGTAGTAGCTAATGCCAGTAATCTTTGGGACGCCAAGGCAGGAGGATTGCTTAAACCCAGGAGTTTGAGACTAGTCTGGGCAATATAGAGACTTTGTCTCTATAAAAAAAAAAAAAAAAAATCAAAAAATTGGCTGGGTACAGTGGCTCATGCCTTTAATCCCAGCACTTTAGGAGGCGGGCAGATCATGAGGTCAGGCCTGGCCAACATAGTGAAACCCTGTCTCTACTAAAAATACAAAATTAGCCAAGCATAGTGGCGCATGCCTGTAATTCCAGCTACTTGGAAGGCTGAGGCAGGAGAATCACTTGAACCCTGGAGGTGGAGGTTGCGGTGAGCCCAGATGGTGCCATTTGCACTCTAGCCTGGGTGACAGAGCAAGACTCAAAATTGGCCAGGTGTGGTGGCATGCACCTGTAGTCCCAGTTATTTGGGAGGCTGAGGCAGAAGGACCCCTTGAGCCCGGGAAGTTAAGGCTGCAGTGAGCCATGATGGAGCCACTGCGCTCCCTTCTGGGTGATACAGCAAGACTGTATTAAAAAAAAAAAAGCCCTCATTATTAGCCACTAACATAAAATTGTTAAGGAGCCTTAAGCAACCTTAGAAGTCAGTTTGCCCAACCTCTTAATTTAAAAATGAAATAAAAAGCCCAAAGATGGTACGGAATTTTCATTGTTTACAGAACCATAGCAGTCAAACTGCTTATAAGGCCCTTCCTGGTTCCTGCCTCATTTCAAGCCTCAGCCTGTCCCATTCTCCCTGCCGCTTTACCATTTGGAGCCCCAGGAATGTCACAGATGCTTTTCTCTCCTCTTACTCACTCCTCACCTTGCTCACACCCACTAATCCTTTAGGTTTGACCTGTGTGTTGGGTAGGACTGGATATGTCCCTCCATTTATGGCATAGTGTATTTATCTCATGAGCATTTTCTTGTTTTATGTTTCATCCTTTATGTTACAAGCTTCATGAGAGCAGAGACCATGTCTGGCATATTCATCACTGAATTCTGAGTGCTAAACAGGGCACCTGGCACAAATGAGTTGCTCAATCAATATGGAATGAATGATTTTTTTAATTTGCTTTTTCTCTTTTCTTCAGGTTATCATAGCAACCCCTGGGCGACTTCTGGATCTAGTGAAGCAGAGCTCTGTAGAACTCTGTGGTATAAAGATTGTGGTAGTAGATGAAGTAAGTAGTGGTGTCTAAAAAACAGTTACATGATTTTATATGATTTATGGAAATTACAGTTATGTAATCTCATTGTATATTCAGGACATTTTCTCTCTAAAAAAAAAAAACACCTCAGGGACTTTTAAAATTTGCAGCAGTGGTTCTTAAGCTGCTTCCTGTGTAGCGCTGAAGCTAGCGTAAGGTGTACTACACTGAAACCAGAGCTGTCTTTTCCTAATTGACAGAATACACAAATTCAGTAGGTACTGTATTCTCAATGGTAAGTTTTTTGTTTTATTTTGTTTTAATTTGATGCTTTCTATCATTTGTTTGCAAAAATAGTCAGTGGCAAGTAATGAGACAGGGTCTTTCTCTGTCACTCAGGTCACCCAAGCTGGAATGCAGTGAAGGAAACACAGCTCACTGCAGCCTCAACCTCCCACACTCAAGTGATCCTCCCATCTCAGCCTCCTGAGTAGCTGGGACTACAGGGACGCACATCACCATGCCTGGCTAATTTGTTTTTTGTGGAGATGGGGTCCCACTATGTTGTCCAGGCTGATTAGTCTTGAACTCCTGGGCTCAAGGGATCCTCTTGCCTTGGCCTCCCAAAGTACTGGGATTATAGGCATGAGCCACAATGCCCGGCAGATGGCCTTTAAAACTTTTTTTTCTGAGTGGACATAGGCATCTGTGGTTCTGACTTTCTATGTTGCATATACTATAGAGGCATTTTTATACTTTTGGCTTGCCTAGTAAGATGAAGTAAAAGTGTTCTTGCTTGGTGATATTCCACCATGGGGACACAGAATCATGTGCCAGCCCACCCTCAGCATGTGCCATTTCTGCCTGTGGGGTGCACGCATCTTCCCACATGTCTCACCAGCAGTGACAGAGCAGAGGCCTGTCATTACCCAGCAGGGATCACAAATGCGGGGTGCTAGGTGCTAGGTGCTGAGCAGTGATAGTGCCTCAGCCTGCCTTCCGTTGGCCCCAGTAAGTGGCAGTAGGATAGAACATGCAGCCAATACCCACAAGACCAAGATTGTAACGTTTACTCCACCTCCCATGAGATCTTTGGCAAGCTGGTGAATCTTCTAGAGCTATGGCAAAGATGAAGAATGGTGGTAAAAATGTCTTTTTTTTTCTTTTGAGACAGTGTCCAGCTCTGTTGCCCAGGCTGGAGTCCAGTGGTGCGATCTAGGCTCACTGCAGCCTCCACCTCCTGGGTTCAAGTGGTTCTCCTGCCTCAGCCTCCTGAGTAGCTGGGATTACAGGCGTGTACCACCACACCTGGCTAATTTTTATATTTTTAGTAGAGACAGGGTTTTACCATGTTGGCCAGGCTGGTCTCGAACTCCTGACCTCAGGTGATCCACCCTTCTCAGCCTCCCAAAGTGCTAGACGTGAGCCACCACACCCAGCCAAAAATGTCTTACAGACTGAAGAGTCCTGCTAATAAAGTATTTTTCTAGCACGGCCATTTGGTAGAGCTGACTCATTGCATCTAAGTATCATTAGATATACTGTCGCCCTGAACGTGACTAGGCTTCCCTTTGTTGATAAGCCCCATGTTCTTACGTTCTCTCCATCTTATGAGCCAGAGAAGTAATTTTTTTTAAGACAGTTTTTCTCTGTTACCTACACTGGAGTGCGATGGTGTGATCTCAGCTCACTGCAATCTCCACCTCCTGGACTCAAAAGCCATTCGTGCTTCAGCCTCTTGAGTAGCTGGGATTACAGGCGTGCACCACCATGCCTGGCTAATTTTTATATTTTTAGTAGAGACAGAGCTTTACCATGTTGGCCAGGCTAGTCTCAAACTCCTGGTCTCAAGTGATCTGCTCACCTCAGCCTCCCAAAGTGGTAGGATTACAGACATGAGCCACTGCATCTGGCCTGAGAAGTAATTCTTATTTGGATTATCAGGTTAGGTTCCATTCATCATCACCTCTCTCTTTGTTTTTTTTAATTTTTTTTTTTTTTTTTTTTTGGAGATGGGGTCTTGCTGTGTTGCCCAGCCTGGTCTTGAATTCCTGGGCTCAAGTGATCTCCTGCCTTGGCTTCCAAAGTGCTGGGATTACAGGCGTGAGCCACTGCACCCGGCCTCATCCTCACTTCTGTTTTCGGCATTTTCATTTTCTTCCACTAACAGGGCTTCATGAGGCACTTTAGTGCTATGCTTACCATTATGGCACAAAGGAAGTGTTCATTCAGCAAACATTTATCAAGTGCATGTAGAACTGACTCATTGCACCTGATTATCATTAGACATACTGTCACCCTGAGCATGACTAGGCTTCCCTTTGTTGGTAAGCCCCATGTTCTTAAGTTCTGCCCATCTAATGAGCCAGAGTTCTTAAGTTCTTAAGTTTTCCCCGTCTTATGCAGCCTCTGTCCCAGCTCCTTGGCATTTAAGAAATATGGTTTCTGTGTGATTTAGAGGGGAAATGAGCTGGTAAATAACATAATCAGTTATATACTGAAACTGCAGTCAGTACAGAAGCATTATTTAGGTAAGGATTGATCAGTTCTGGATAAGTTTGGACGGGGTCACAGAGCAGTTTTCAATACCATTCAACCCTACAAGGTGCTGAAATCTTATTGGAGAGAAAAACACATATACTGAAGTAAAGGCAAGAACACTATCATGTGTATGGACATACAAAAGTACTGACATGATGTAGGCCAGGGATTGGCAAATACTTTCTGTAAAGGACCAGATGGTAAATATCTTAGGCTTTGGGGGCTGCAGAGTCTGTGTTGGAACTACTCAGTACAAGTGTAGACGGTATGAAAATGAATAGGTGTGACGGGGTTCCCATAAAACATTATTTATAAAAACAGGTATAGGTCTAAATTTGTCCGCAGAGCTGTAGTTTGCCAACGGCTGATGGAAGATACTAGTGAAAATATGGGACTGTATGGCCAGGCACGGTGGCTCACACCTGTAATCCTTGCACTTTGGGAAGCCAAGGCAGGTGAATCATCTGAGGTAGGGAGTTCGAGACCAGCCTGACCAACATGGAGAAACCCCGTCTCTACTAATAAGTACAGAATTAGCCGGGCATGCTGGTGTGTGCCTATAATCCAGCTACTTGGGAGGCTGAGGCAGGAGAATCACTTTAACCCAGGAGGTGGAGGTTGCAATGAGCCGAGGTTGCACCATTTGCACTCCAGCCTGGGTAACGAGCAAAACTCTGTCTCAAAAATAAATAAATAAATTGGACTGTATATGATATGCTAATTGTTCAGGAGAAAGAAGGTCAAAAGGAGAAATGAGAGAGTAAATTTATTGGCACTGCAAAAAATGGCTTCTCAGAGATAATGGGATTTGACCTGGGCCTCGAAAGATGGAAAAAGGTTTAGAAAACAAGAGGATGTATCAGATATTCCAAGTGAAGGGACTGACATAAGCAGAGTCAGAAAGTCCAGGTGCCTGTGTGCAAGGGCCAGAGAAGAGACCACCAGCTTGAAGAGTTCTTCTGAGAAATAATAGGAAGTAAAATTGGGTTGTTAGGGTGGGACCAAATTATAGAGAGCCTTGACAGAAAGGCAGAGGAATCTGGGTTTGATGTGGGAGACAGTGAGGCTTTCTAAATTATTGAGTAGTGGTTTAGGAGATTACCCTGCTGCTCAGAACAGGAGAAATGAAAGAATTTGAGACAGAACAGCCAGCAATCCAGACAAGGGTGAGGGCTCCCAGGGTGGAGGCAGGAGGAGTCACAGGCCAAATCTGAAAGTCACAATAGAGGAATCACTCATGAGTCTTCTGACGCCTGAGGATGAGAGAGGAAGAAGAAGGCAACAGAGGTGACCCATCAATTATAGTTGTGCCTTTAATTTTAGAAAAGGACAAGTGGGCAAATCTGGGTCTTGGTAATAATGTTTGAGTTTGGCTTTAGACATGGTGGATTTCCTGCAAATGATGAACTAAGGGGTAGTATTCTGAGGATCTCAAATATTGGGGCTCAGGAGGCTGCCGAGAAAATTTAAAAAATAAAAGAGGCATCGGAATCCATGAAACGCATGGTTTCTCTAAGGGAGCAAAGTTAGAAGTGAGCAGAAACAGAGGCAGGGACTGGGGCTAGGGGCCTGGCTTGTGGAGTCTGAAGATGAGTCAGTAAAAAAGCCACTTGAGATGCCGGAGAGGAACTGAGAATGGATAATACCTTGAAGAAGAGAGAAGCAGTGTTTCAAGAGGAGGCTAAAGATCCAAGAATAGTCAGAGATCAAAATTCAGATAATTCCTTTGAAATTATCTGCTCTGCGACCCTCTGTGTCTCCTGTCAAACCTGTCCTTTGGCCTGGAATTCTCTCCCATCCTTTCAACCTGCTCTTTGTTCTTCATCTGTAACTCTTAAATCCCTTACTCCCCCTGTCAGATTTTAGGCCTTTTTCTTCTCTCTGCTATGTTGAACTGTGCATAGAGTTTTCAGATTTTCTCTTAGCACAATGTTTGCTCAAGTTTCCTTAATGATAAGAGTCACATGACTTGCTCACTGAACGTAAGACAAGACCAGACCTCTCACTGGGATATTCTGATTCAGTAGTTCTGAGTCAGAGCCAGGAATGGCTAAAAAACTCATTCCAGGTGATCCTTGTCTCCCCCACAGGTGATTCTTACCTTCAGAGAGGTTTGGGACACACTGACTAGTTAAGTTGCCTGACATATAGGTAGGTGCTCATTCAGTGCCTAGAATTAGTGAGTGTCAATTTATTTACAGAATACATTGTTAGGGGTTTTCAAGTGCTGACACTTCTTGATTTTGAGAATACATGGAAAGTGAGACACGAGCTGTCTCATGGAGCTGTGATAAATGTACTTACACGAGGCCATAAGGCAGTGGCAACCCCGAGGGTTACCTTAGATTGGTAGTCAGGGAGAGCGCTCTGAGGTGATGACATTTATGCTAAGATCAGAATGAGAAGGAGCCAGTTATGCAGAGATCCATCTGGAGGGAAGACTTTCAGCCAGGTGCCAATAGGGGAGCAATTGGGGGTTATTTGGGAACAGAAAGATGGCTGGTGTGACAGAGTCACAGGCAGTGAGGGGAGAGTGCTAGGAGATGAGGTCAGAGAAGTGGACAAAGATGAGAACTTTTAGGACTTTTTGGCCATGGTTAGAAGTTGGATTTTATTCTAAGTGTGATGGGAAACCATTGGAGGGTTTAAGCAGAGGAGGTGATTTATATTTTAGAAGAATATGTCTGGAATTTACATGTAAATGTAAATGTAAATATGTAAATAATTATATTTTAGAAGAATTGGTTATGGGATGGGGGTGACAGGATTTCGAGCAGTCTTGCAAGTATGAGCTGGGAGAAGCGACCAGCTCTGGGGTGAGCTAGTGAGTTGACAGGATGGTTAATGGAGTCAGTGTGGGGTGATGAAGAAAAGAGATGAAATAGGAGTTTCTGGTGGCACCGTTTCCTGGGATGTGTTCTGGGGTAGGAGTGGGTTTGGCAGGAAGGAAATAGAAACTTCTGTTTTGAATGTGTTGAATTTGAGGGGCCTGTTGGAACCAAGTGGAGATGTTAAGTCGCGTATAGTTTCTGCCACTTGAGTTGGGGGAAGGAGATGTGGCCTGAGATATGATTTTGGGAGTCTTTGATGCATGCATGGTATTCAGAGCTGTGGAATTTGTTGATCTTATCTGAGGAGAGAGCACAGATGGGGAAGGAAGAAGCCTGTGACCCCACCTATGGGGCTTCCCAGTGCATGGAGATTGAGAGAAGAGAAAGGAGTCTCAGAGTAGCTAATGAGGGAGGAGAAAAATCAGGAGAGGGGATGTCCGGGTGCATGGGCTCATGCCTGTAATACCAGCACTTTGGGAGGTCCAGGAAGGAGGATTGCTTGAGGCCAGGAGTTCAAGACCAGCCTGGGCAACACTGGGAAACGCATCTCTACAAAAAATACCAAAACTTAGCTGGGCATGGTGGCATGTGCCTGTGGGCCCAGCTACTCAGGAGGCTGAGGCAGGAGGATCGCTTGAACCCAGGAGGCAGAAGTTGTAGTGAGCCGTGATTGCACCACTGCACTCTAGCCTAGGTGACAGAGCAAGACCCTGTCTCAAAAAAAAAAAAAAAAAAAAAATGCTTTTTATGGCCCACTCTGCATTTTGAATAACATCTGTTGAATAATTTGTGCACATTAAAGACATGTTAGAAAATGGGGGTGGAGCCTGGGCAACATAGCAAAACCCCATCTCTACTAAAAATACAAAATTAGCTGGGTATGGTAGCGTGTACCTGTAGTCCCAGCTATTTGAGAAGCTGAGGTGGGAGGCTCACTTGAGCCTGGGAGGTTGCACAGTAAGCCAAGATGGCACCGCTGCACTCCAACCTGGGTGACAGTATTCTCCACTGAATAATATTAAAGTGAATATTCAGATTTTAATATAAATGACAGCACATTAGTGGACACTTAAAAATACAGTGCTGAGCTGGATGCCCTGGCTTGTGCCTATAGTCCCAGCTACTTAGAAGGCTGAAGCTGGAGGATCTCTTGAGCCCAGGAGTTTAAGGTACCAGCAAGCTAGGATCATGTCACTGCACCCCAGCCTGTGCAACAAAGCAAGACTCTGTCTCAAACACCCACAGTGTCTAATAGTTTAAAATAGTTATCCTGAATCAGGGACCAGAAGGGGTAAAAAAAGAATTAAATATCCAATTGTTCCCAAATTATAGACACCTGGATTGTATTTGAAACTCAAGATAGCTTTAATCTTTTTTTTTTTTTTTTTTTTTTATGGCAGCACTAACTTTAAAAAATTTTTCTATTTGCTTGGTAATTCATTGTTGTAGGAAACCAACAGTGTGGAAGAACAGACAGAAGTGAAAGCCCCTGTCTTAGTTCTTTCCTGGTGCTATAACAAAATACATTAGACTGGGTAATTTATAAACAGCAGAAACTTTTTCTCATAGTTCTTGAGGCTGGGAAGTCCAGGATCAAAGCGCTAACCTTGATTCAGTGTCTGGTGAGGGCTTGTTCTCTGCTTCAAAGATGGTGCCCTCTTGCTGCATCCACACAGAGCTCCATGCAGCCTCTTTTAGAAGGGCACTAATTCCATTCGTAAGGGTGGAGCCCTCATGACTTAGTCACCCCCCAAAGGCTTCCCCTCTTACTTCGAGTACATTGTGGGTTAGATTTCAACATATGAATTTAGGGGGATCACCACAGTTCAGATCATAGCAGCCCCTAACATTAAATTTTTGTTTAAAATAATATTACAAATATCTGTGTTCATGGTTAAAAAAAAGAAAACAAATTTAGCAAAAAACTAAAACAAAGTGGAATTCCCTATCAGCCTTCCAGCCTTCTCCCTGGTGTTAGCAATTAAGTGTCTTGAGTGTATACACATATAATTTTTGTAGCATAAATAGGTATCTTGTTACACATAATATTATCTACTTTGCTTTTTTTTTCACCTAGCAATCATTCATTATTTAATAAAGGGCTTTCTGATCGTTTTTCTTGACAGCATAGTGTCATATGGCTCTACCATAATTTAACAAATCTCCTACTGATGAATAAACAATGTATATAGTTTTTTACTACCATTAATAATGTCAGCAATAACAATCTTTGTATATCATTACAAACATTTAATTGCACAGTGTATAATTTTGTATAAATATATATTTTCTAGTTCTCTTGACATTGTGGTGTAGTTTTCTATTTAAGAATTTTTAGGCCAGATGAGGTGGCTCATGCCTGTAATCCTAGCACTTTGGGAGGCTGAGGCGGGTGGATCACCTGAGGTCAGGAGTTCAAGACCAGCCTGGCCAACATGGTGAAACCCTGTCTCTAAATAAAAAATAAATAAGAATTTTTAATTTTTTATGTTGTTAATTATATCAGTCTTTTTTGGGGGTGGTTCTGGGTTTTAATGCCAAGCAAGACTAACTTTAATACAATTTTATTTTAGGCTGATACCATGTTAAAGATGGGCTTTCAACAACAAGTACTTGACATTTTGGAAAACATTCCTAATGACTGTCAGAGCATTTTGGTCTCAGCCACAATTCCGACTAGCATAGAACAACTAGCAAGCCAGCGTCTGCACAATCCTGTGAGAATTACCACTGGAGAGAAGGACCTACCTTGTGCCAGCGTACGTCAGATTATTTTGTGGGTAGAAGACCCAGCCAAAAAGAAAAAATTATTTGAAATTTTAAATGTGAGTAGTAAAGCAGTTGACCATGTTTTATGGATTGTATTTGCATTTTTCATAGTTCTTAAGAGAATGATTTTTAGATGCAGCTTTTAGGGAATTTGATGTAAGTATTCACTAATAAATTGCTTTACCTACCTTAGAATTCTATGGGAATCAAATAAATAGCTATTTGGGAAAACACGTTGGATAGACACAGGGTTGGGTTTTCTTTTCTTTATTATAGAAATATATTTAAATACCAAGATTATTCCTTTTTTTTCTTTTTTTTTTTGAAACGGAGTCTCACTCTGTTGCCAGGTTGGAGTGCAGTGGCGCGATCTCGGCTCACTGCAACCTCCAACTCCCTGATTCAAGTGATTCTCCTGCTTCAGCCTCGGAGTAGCTGGGATTACAGGCGCCCGCCATGGCGCCAGGCCTCAACCTCCCTAGTAGCTGGGATTACAGTCACACGCCACTATGCCCAGCTAAGTTTTGTATTTTTAGTAGAGACGGAGTTTGACCACGTTGGTGTGATCCGCCCGCCTTGGCTTCCCAAAGTGCTGGGATTACAGAGGTGAGCCAGCATACCCAGCCTCAAGATTATTCCTAAAGAATATGTTTTCCTTTTAAAATATTTTAGCAGATTTATATGTAAGGTAGGGGCAAGGTATTTCTTGGCTAATCTGTCCTTGAGAAATGATTTTAACTTTTACTAGTGTAAACAGAAATTTGTTAAGTGGGTGATATGTGCAAGCATAGTTACTTATAAACAGTATTAAGTTAAATATGGGTAGTATTGACTTATGAGCAGCACGTATTTCTACACCTACTTGTAGTAGGAAAAAGAACAAAAAAAAGCAGCATGTAGAACTACATTCATCGCACTTAAAATGTTTGAATTACTCTTGCAGTATTAAGTGATGGAGAAGAATACGAGGGGCAGTAGACTGGCTTCTGTCTGTGCATATTTTAAATAAAACTTACTTTAACAGCCAGACGCGGTGGTGCGTGCCTGTAGTCCCAGCTACTCAGGAGGCTGAGGTGGGAGGATCACTTCAGCCCAGGAGTTCTGGACTGTAGTGCGCTATGCCGATCGGGTGTCCGCACTAAGTTCGGCATCAATATGGTGACCTCCCGGGAGCGGGGGACCACCAGGTTGCCTAAGGAGGGGTGAACTGGCACAGGTCGGAAACAGAGCAGGTCAAAACTCCCGTGCTGATCAGTAGTGGGATTGAGGCTGTGAATAGCCACTGCACTCCAGCTTGGGCAACATAGCAAGATCCTGTCTCTTAAAAAATAAAAATAAAAAATAAAAAAAAAAGAAAGATAACTTACTTTAACAATATGCCTTTTTTCCTTCTTAACGGTATTTATGAACCTTTTGATAACTACCTTGTGGTAATCTTTGAGAGAAACTGCCCATTATAAATTACATTATATGAACAATTGTTGATATATGTCTTTCATTTTTCAGGATAAGAAACTCTTCAAGCCTCCAGTGTTAGTATTCGTGGACTGCAAACTAGGAGCAGAGCTGTTGAGTGAAGCTGTTCAGAAAGTCACAGGGCTGAAAAGCATGTCTGTGCATTCGGAGAAGTCGCAAATACAAAGGAAAAACATATTGAAGGTTTGACACCCAACATTCTGTATTGTTTTCTATAAATCTGTTCTGCCTCATTGTCAAGAGATACCATATTACAGCTGATTTTTACAGCAGACCCTTTTTTAATGATTACAAGACCGTCAAACAAGCAGTTACCATGAAGTTAATGTTTCTTGCTCAGGCTTTTGTGTTTGGGGAACAATAGCCTGTTGTCTAGGGAATACATACTAAATAGATTACTAATTCAGAACTTACCATTTCTGAAATCAGGTCAGTTTGGAGTAGGGTAGGGCAGTAATTCACCTTTGGAAAAGGTTTGCCTGAATAAGTTCATAAAATAAATTCCATGGGGATAGGGGAGAATTTTAGCTGCATACATTTTTGAGGTATACTATGACCTTACTTATTGAAAAGAGACTGCAACGAAAATGTTGAAGTAAGCATTGAAAAAAGAAAAGCTATCATAATTACACAAAACCACACAAAATAAATTCTGAATAATAAATTTTGTCGCTTTTTTGGAAAGGGATTACTGGAAGGAGACTTTGACGTCGTAGTGAGCACAGGAGTCTTGGGACGAGGCCTAGACTTGATCAGTGTGAGGCTGGTTGTCAATTTTGATATGCCTTCAAGTATGGATGAATACGTCCATCAGGTAAGGAGCTTTATATGTTACCACCATTTTGTTCATGAGTTTTATTGGGTAAGGCATTGTCAATGTGATATTAAGTTTAAAAAAGCAGCACTGGAGCCTGGACGTGGTGGCTCACGCCTGTAATCCCAGCAATTTGGGAGGCTGACATGGGCGGATCACCTGAGGTCAGGAGTTCGAGACCAGCCTGACCAACATGGAAGAACCCTGTCTACTAAAAATAGAAAATTAGCCAGGCGTGGTGGTACATGCCTGTAATTCCAGCTACTCTGGAAGCTGAGACAGGAGAATCGCTTGAACCTGAGAGGTGGAGGTTGCAGTGAGCCAACATCACACTGAGCTGAGATTGTGCCATTACACTCCAGCCTGGGCAACGAGCAAAACTCCCTCTCAAAAAAAAAAAAAAAAAAAAAAAAAAGGTATCGGCCAGGGCAGTGGCCCACACCTGTAACCCCAACACTTTGGGAGGCCAAGGCAGGTGGGTCACTCGTAGCAGATGGATCCCTTGAGGTCAGGAGTTCCAGACCAGCCTGACCAACATGGTGAAAACCCATCTCTACTAAAAATACAAAACAATTAGCTGGGTGTGGTGGCGGGAGCCTGTAATCTCAGCTGCTCAGGAGGCTAAGGCAAGAGAATGGCTTGAACCCAGGAGGCAGAGGTTGCAGTGAGCCGAGATCACGCCACTGCATTCTAGCCTGGGTGACAGAGACTTCATCCCCCCTCCCCGACCCAAAAAAAAGCAGTGTATAGAACTGTCTATATTTTTGCTTTTAAGATTTTTTTTTCTTCTGTCACCCAAGCTGGAGTGCAGTGGTGTGATCTTGGCTTACTGCAACTTATGCCTCTCAGGTTCAAGGGATCCTTGTGCCTCAGCCTCCCAAGTAACTAGGATTACAGGTGCCCACAACCACACCCGGCTAATTCCATGTTGGCCAGGCTAGGCTCAAATTCCTGACCTCAAGTGATCCTTCTGCATTGACCTCCCAAAGTTCTGGAATTACAGGCATGAGCCACCGTGCCTGGCCTGCTTTTAAGATATATATGTATATAAACTGAATTTTGTTTTTAAAAGGTATATGTGTATAAAAACAAAATTTTGGGCCGGGTGCCATGGCTCACGCCTGTAATCCCAGCACTTTGGGAGGCAGAGGCGGGCGGATCACAAGGTCAGGAGTTCAAGATCAGCCTGGCCAACATGGTGAAACCCGGTCTCTACTAAAAATACAAAAATTAGCTGGGCGTGGTGGCACACACCTATAATCCCAGCTATTCGGGAGTCTCAGGTAGGAGAATCACTTGAACCCAGGAGGTGGAGGTTGCAGTGAGCAGAGATCTTGCCATTGTACTCCAGCCTGGGTGACAGAGCAAGACTCCATCTTGAAAAAAAAAAAAAAATCTAAATTTTGTTTTTAAAAGTATGCCTAAAGTGCATTAAAAAAACCCACACACACACACACATAGAAGTAAGCAAAAGTGTTAGTTAAAAAAATTTTAAGTAGTAAATTTTTGGTTTATTTTTCTTAGTTTCTTATTTTCTCCATTGAACATATAATCAGTGAGCTTTTATAATCATAAAAAATGTTTTGTTTAAAAAGATCATTTTAAGTTGATATATCTGGCCAAAATAAAATTGATCCTTTAAAGTATTTTTTTTAAAGAATCTTGTCTTCATCTCCTCTTCATATCCTTATTTGTTCTAGTCTTTCACTTTTGAAAGTGCCCTTTTCTTTGCTGCCAAAGGTAACAAGAGCTTCTCTTTCTGGCAAAAATAGAGCCTTCTGTTAGCGCCACATTATCTCACTGACCGCTACGTGTCCTCCTCCTCCAGTATCACTTGCAAGCTCTTCAAGTAAAGCCCATCTGCAGTGTTCTCAGCGCCACCTCTGAATGCCACATTTACTAGAATCACCCACTGAAACGATGTTAATGCCTACAGTGCATTGTCGCTTTTAGTTTTACTTAATAATACAGCACTACTTCTCTTTATTATTTATTTTGGTACCACCACATTTACCTGCACATCAGGGAATTAAGTATTCCACGGGGGTTGATTGTTTTACTTAGCATAATGTCTTTAAAGTTCATTCATATTACAGTATGTGTCAGCACTTCATTTTTTCAAATTGCCAAAAAATATTTCATTGTGTAGATGCTTATCTGTTCATCAGTTGCTAGACGTTTAGGTTGTTTCTACATTTTGGCTGTTGTGAGTAAGGCTGCTATGAACAGTCTTCTTGTGGACATGTTTTCTTTTTTTGTTGTTTTTTTTTTGAGATGGAGTCTTACTCTGCTGCTCAGGCTGGAGTGCAGTGGTGCGATCTCAGTTCACTGCAACCTCCATCTCCCTGGTTTAAGCAATTCCCCTGCCTCAGCCTCCCGAGTAGCTGGAATTACAGGCCTGGCTAATTTTTTTTTTTTTTTTTTTTTTTTGAGATAGAGTCTCACTCTGTCACCCAGGCTGAAGTGCAATGGTGCAATCTCAGCTCATTGCAACCTCCACCTCCCAGATTCAAGCAATTCTCTTGCCTCAGCTTCCTAAGTAGCTGGGATTACAGGCGCACACCACCACGCCCAGCTAATTTTTGTATTTTTAGTAGAAACTGGGTTTCACCATGTTGGCCAGACTGGTCTTGAACTCCTGACCACAGGCAATCTGCCCGCCTTAGCCTCCCAAAGTGCTGGAGTTATAGGCTTGAGCCACCACACCTGGCCAGTAAAGCTACTTTAAATAGTAGCCTGTTCTCTGGGGAATATATACTAAATTCATTTTCTTTCAAAAGACACTAAGATTTTTTAGGAACATCTTGAAAATGTTCTTTGCATTTCATTTCAGGTTGGAAGAGTAGGAAGATTAGGTCAAAATGGAACAGCGATTACTTTCATCAATAATAATTCAAAAAGACTCTTCTGGGACATTGCAAAACGAGTAAAGCCCACAGGATCCATTCTTCCCCCACAGTTATTAAATTCCCCGTACCTTCATGACCAGAAGAGAAAGGAACAACAGAGAGACAGACAGGCACAAAATGATCTGGTTACAGGAGCTAATCTTATGGATATTATCAGAAAACATGATAAAAGTAATTCTCAAAAATGATTTTCTCTGCCACTTGAATGTTTTTATTGTGTACAGTCAGCAAATTTTCTGTAAATTGTTACTGTATGGTTTGTGTAAATGGAAATGTATATGAATTAAAAAATATTTGATTTTTAAATTTAATAAAATTTATATAACTATATGTATTTCCCTTCTTAATTCTTATAAATTAAAAACATCAGAAAATGAATCACTAAATAAAATATAATTTTTTTCTCTTCTGGATGAAGTTTTTGTTTGTTTGTTTGTTTGTTTTTTTAATAGTCCTCAGAGCTACAGTCAGAACCAGAAACCTCCGCAAAGACTCTGACCCAGATCAGTGATCATTTTGCTTAGTACCCGCACAGTGCCACAGGCACATGGGCCCTTGAATTATTGTTGAATAAATGACAATTAGGGAAAAAGTAAATGATAGAAACTGGAAGAAATTTTCAGAACCACTTTTGAAAGGTAAATATAAAATGTCTACTTTCATTCTCAGTTGTTTTCAGCTCGATTAATGCTTTGTAAAAAATATTTACGATGGGCTGCTTATCAAAATAATGTTGTTGTATTATTGAATGAATGCTGACCTGCTAATTCAATTAGTAGTTCTAAGTGAAGGAAAGATGAGTGCTTCCTTCCAGTGCTTGACTTTGATACCTCTATCCTTTCATTATTTAAAAATGTTAGCATCAAATTAGTTGGGAAGCTTAGAGAGTATGTTACACAAACGTAGACACTTAACCAAGCTTTATAGACTCAGCATCCTCCCCAGGTGTGGGCGAGATTTTGCTAACTAAGGAATCCTTGTATAAATAGTTTCTTTTTTTTTATGAGATGGAGTCTCACTCTATCACCAGGCTGGAGTACGATCTCGGCTCACTGCAGCCTCCGCCTCCTGGGTTCAAGTGATTCTCCTGCCTCAGCCTCCCAAGTAGTGGGATTAGTAGGCGTGCACCACCATGCCCAGCTAATTTTTGCATTTTTAGTAGAGACAGGGTTTTACCACATTGGCCAGGCTGGTCTTGTATAGGTAGTTTCTTAGTGTTGTCTCCACTCGAAAAAAAAAGTCGGAAGTTCCCCAAAGTGTGTAAAGCCCCAGGATTCTGGCTCTCTCTCCACTTCGATCTGCTGTTGAGTAGTATGTTTGATTTCAAGGGAACAAGGGTCAGGCAACTAATAAGGTCCCAGGGTGCATTGGGAGGCTGAAAGAAGTATTAGCACAATGCTTAGTATATACACTAAAAGCCTTAGAAGTCTTCATAATAATTACTAGCGAAAAGGACAGTTTTTCACTAGACTCAAACTTGCATAGAAATAAAAGTGGTATGGCCAGAAAAGCAGCATTTACTGGATATATGGTTTTGAGTTTTTTTGAGACAGCATCTCGCAGTGTCACCCCATACTGGAGTGTAGTGGCGTGATCACAGCTCACTGCAGCCTCAACTTCCCAGGCTCCAGCAATCCTCCAGCCTCAGCCTCCCAAGTAGCTAGCACCACAGGCATGCACCACCACGCCCAACTAAGTTTTTTTTATTTTTTGAAGAGAGAAGGTCTCACTATGTAGCTCAGACTGGTCTCAAACTCCTGGCCTCAAATGATCCTCCCACCTCTGCCTGCCAAAGTTCTGGAAAGGAGACTATATTTAAACAAAAATAATATTATTTGAGAGACTGTAGTAATGCAAAAAAAAAAAAAATTAGCCATAATATAACCTCACTGGTTTACTTAATTTGCTGGCAGTCTGGCTTCTGTTTCCATCACTGTGCACACATGATCTTCCAGTGGTCTCTGTTGACTGTCTTAAACCACATGTCTGCCAGCTTTCACTTTAAACTTTTTAATTGTGTTGGTCACTGTGGACCACCCTTCTTGAAACCTTCTCTTTCTTAAGGCCGGGTGATGAGATAGAGACAGAGGAAAGAGCCTCTACCTCAGGCTCGTTATGAGAATTAAGCACAGTTGCATATGTCAAATACCCCATGGAGTAGAAGCCAGCTATCAGCCCCCTTCCCTTACTTCCCTGTTGCCACACAATCTTCAAGCTCCTGTTACTGGTTCTTCCCGCCTCTCTGAATCTTGACTTCTGCTTCTCGTTCCTTAAGATCTTTTCTTTGGCAGCTTCTTCCTTGTCTCACCCATCTGCTCTTCTGTTGTCTGACGTGCAGCAAGGCCATGGTTTCTCAATTATGTATGTTACGGACAAGAGCATTAAGCTTTAAAAAAAAAAAAAATCGGTCCCAGTGTTGCCAGTATTTTTTTCCCAATTAAAGATGTTATTTTTAAAAAGCTACCACCTGTCATTAGTTCATGAAAGAAAAAACATGTACTAAAGAAGACAGAAGGACCTACTCTCTGAATAAGAAACCATTCTTTCCAAGAAAGGACACTAAGGTACTAGATGATAAAATTTTAAGTAATAGATTTTTGTGAGAATTAGCACACAGTTTAGATTTTTAATTAGCTGGAAAAACTAACCACATACACTCCCAAACATTTGTTTTACGGTATCTGTATTATAAAAATAACTGAATTGGTTGTTTTATTGCCAGATTGAAGCAAACATCTTTTATGTATCAAACACTGTAAGCGGTGGCTTTTGTTTTTTATTTTTTTATTTTTTGAGATGGAGTTTTGCTCTTGTTGCCTAGGCTGGAGTGCAATGGTGCAATCTCAGCTCACTGCAACCTCCACCTCCTGGATTCAAGCGATTCTCCTGCCTCAGCCTCCTGAGTAGCTGGGATTACAGGCATGTGCCACCACACCTGGCTAATTTTGTTTTTTTAGTAGAGATGAGGTTTCACCATGTTAGTCAGGCTGGTCTCGAACTCCAGACCTCAGGTGATCCACCCATCTCACCTTCCCAAAGTGCTGGGATTATAGGCATGAGCCCCCACACCTGGCCCCAAGCAGATTTTTTAAATCACCATTTTTTTTTCAATAAGTCAAAGTTTTTTTTTTTTTTTTTTTTTGATTTCATAACATCTTTACAAAGAACATTGCCACATATTTAAACTATGACTCACTGACTAATTTAATAAATCTAAGCTAGATCCATGACTTGTCATATTTTCTGGTAAAACTACACTATTTTCTTCTGGCAGCTGAATATTATTTGGGTTGTACCCTTCTCTGGAATTAATATCAAGACACCTCTTATTGTCTTGTTGTGTATTCTACTCACCACAATCAATACAAAGTTTACTCCATAAACAGGTATGATACAGAAGGTAATATGTCATCCAAGGTAACTTTCCTGGCAGCCACCAGTAAACTGACTCCAGACAGATAGGACTCTTTTGTTGTCACCAAGGCATACTTTCAATGACCTCAGAGGCTCTAGGGCCACAGTGTGAAAACCAGCCAATGGATAATTAAGTAAACACGGTTCTCTTGTTCTACTGTTAGTGTGAGAACCTATTTTATATTTTATAATGTGTTGCATGTGTGATGATACAGGACAAGGTTACAAATAAAACGTAAGGCGAGTGTTTATTTTTGTAATGTTTACAAATAGTAACTTTTACAAATAAATTTTAGCTTTGAAAAATTTACCTATCAACTTTACTTTCCACATTTCATCGCAGAAAGAAGACCACTTGGCAAAGTTCTTTGCAAATAACTGGGTTCTGGTTCCAGCTCTTACGGGTTTTGTTTTTTTAATTAGGGCAAATTAATTACTTCTCTAATCTTTAGCTTTGCTCAACTGTAAAATGAGAAAGTTTGCTTTAAAGTTCTCTGAGGTCTTCCCCAAATCTATATATTCTGTGCTTCATACTTTTAAACCCCTATCTCCATGCCTAGAATTTGCTTCAGAATAATACAGAGTGAGGACTGTGGATGAAACAAGATTGGCCAAGAGTTTATCATATTGAAGTCAGGTGATGGGCCATGGAAGTTCATTACTATTTGATTTGCATTCGATGTATTTGAAATATTACATGACAAAAACATATATATACATAAAATCTCCAATCCCATCCTTTTGCTGGTACCCTAGCTACTATCTTTTGATCATCCATCTATCATCTAGCTAGCTAGCTAGCTAAGGTTGAAGATATAAATCCAATTTTTCACTTAACTTTTTGGCTCAAAATCAGCATTTCCAAAGCCAGATTTATCATCTTCCTTACAGAAAGCCTAATTCCTCCTTTCTGACTTCCCTGTGGCTGTGGTGCTACCACGCCCTCAGTCCTGCTCAGAGTGGTGCTGTCATCACCGACTCATTTCTCTTCTTAATCCCCCTGTCTGCTTAGTCACGAAGTCCTATTTGTATTTTTTCAAAATGTCCACATTTTCATGCTGGCACTGAAGTCCAGAACTTCATCACCTTGATACATTAGACCTTTCCACACATTATTCCTCTCATCCACAGGAAGAGAATATTTTCCAAGTAGAATATTACCACACTAAGTCCTCACTTCATGTCATTGAGAAGTTCTTGGAAACTGTGCCTTTAAGTGAAACAGCATATAGCAAAACAATTCTACCACAGGTGAATTGATATAAACGAGAGTAAGGTTCCTATGGCATATTCCTGGTCACAAAAACATCACCAAACTTCTAAATGAAGACCAAAACACTTCTGATATTAAACATTAAAATAAATATGAGCTATACATACATTTAAGAAAGAATGATACTAAACAAGTAACATAATTATTTGTGGGATGATTCCAGTTCAACGTGGCAGGTGGTCACAGCTCATCCCAGCAGCTCAGGGGCCAGGTGGGAACCCACCCTGGACAGGCCACCATCCCTTCAGAGGGAGCACTCACACCCACACTCCACTCCCATTCAGGAGGCACTCACCCACACTCCACTCCCATACAAGGAGCACCCACTCACCCACACTCCACTCACATGCAGGGAGCACTCACACACCCACTCTCCACTTCCATGCAGGAAGCACCCACTCACCCGCACTCCACTTTCATGCAGAAAGCACTTACCCACACTCTACTCCCATGCAGGGAGCACCCACTCACCCACACTCCACTCCCATGCAGGGAACATTCACTCACCCACACTCCATTCTCATGCAGGGAGCACTCACATACCCACACTCCACTCCCATGCAGGGAGCACCCACTCACCCACACTCCACTCCCATGCAGAGAGCACTCATACACCCATACTCCACTCCCATGCAGTGAGCACCCCCTCACCCACACTCCACTCTTATGCAGAAAGCATTTACCCACACCCCTATGCAGAGAGCACCCCCTCACCCACTCTCCACTCCTACGCAGGGAGCACTCACTCACCCACTCTCCACTCCTATGCAGGGAGCACTCACTCACCCACACTCCACTCCTATGCAGGGAGTACTCACATACTCACACTCACATTGGGACCATGTAGACATGCCAATAACCTTACATGCACAGCTTTGGGGATGTGGCAGGAAATCACAGTACGCAGAGACAACGCACGCAGACATGGGGAAAATATACGAACTCCCCACAGACATTGGCCCTGGCTGGGAATCCTTTTTTTTTTTCTCATCAACATTATAATGAGGCAAGACATGGTGGCACAAGCCTGTCATCCCAGCAGTTTGGGAGGCTGAGGTGGACAGATTACTTGAGCCCAGGAGTTTGAGACCAGGCTGGGAAACATGGTGAGATCCTCTTCTCTAAATTAAAAAAAGAAATGCAAAACTTAGCCAAGCCTGGTGGCATGTGCCTATGGTCCCAGCTACTCGCTTGAGCCTGGAGAGGCTGAGGCTGCAGTGAGCTGTGATTACGCCGCTGCATTCCAGCCTGGGCGACAGTGAGAACCTGTTTAAAAAACAGAACATTATAATTAAATGGCATTGAGCAAAATGATGTTATTCAAGGACTTGCTGTGTTTCTCTGACATTTCCTTACTCAGAAACCTTGAACAGCTCCCGGCTGACAGCATCATCAAATCTGAGTTCTTCTGGCTGGTGTTCGAATCCCTCCTTCTTCTCAGTGCATTTAAAAACTTTCCACTGCTCCCCAGGTGGCAGCATCTGCCATGGCTTTCTCCACCCAACACCATCACTGAAGGACTGGACAGTTCATCAGAACTTCCATGAACACATTCACAGTACGAGTAATTAGCGACTGGCGACTGGGGATTGAAATGTCCCCAGCAAGCTCTCTAACGTCCAACATATCTAAAGGAAAGCAAAGAGTCTGCTAATAGAAGTACGATTTTAATTAGGGAGGGACTGTTTTTAACTTTTTTTAAAATTTTTCCATTTTGAATCCTGGTGATATTTGATTGGAATTACAGAGGATCTTAAGGGCTGGAAGTCAGGATATAATAATAAAATGAACTCTGAAACTAGGGCAGCATTTTAGAACTGACAAAACTGCTATGGGATATGAGTTAGTCAACCCAGTGCATTCAATCAAATGGTGCTTCACAGAAAGGACGTTAGTGCGTTTATAAACAAGTGTCATAATTTTTAGTTTTTGGGTCTTGTCACCCAGGCTGGAGTGCAATGATCTTGGAGTGATCTTGGCTCACTGTAACCTCTGCCTCCTGGGTTCAAGTGATTCTCCTGCTTCAACCTTCCAAGTAGCTGGAATTACAGACAGGTGCCACCACACCAGGCTGATTTTTGTATTTTTAGTCGAGACAGGGTTTTACCATGTTGGCCAGGCTGGTCTCGAACTCCTGACCTTCAGTGATCCACCCACCTCAACCTCCCAAAGTGTTCGGATTACAGGTGTAAGCCACCGCGCCCAGCCGATGTGTCATGATTTTTACGACATTTTACACAATAAAGTAGTCATGGATGCAAAAATGTAAACAATACAGAAAATTCCTAATTGAAAACCACATTTTTTATAAATGTGTGTGAGGGTGTACCTCACACACAGAAATTATCTTTGGAAGGATGGTAAGAAGACAAAGGTGGTAACCTATGGAGAGGAGACAGCTAGGAGACGTTCACTATACGTCCTTTTAAAATAATGAGCAGATTTCATATTCATTTACTTATGGATAAATATTATTCAATTTCCTTTAAACTCTTTTGGATTTGAGGGTGAAGGAAAAGTATGGAAGTTTGTGCATGTGCTTTGGTATAAGTAATGTACTTTTATTTTATGGAGAAAGACAGTATTGTGTTAAGAAATTGGTTTGTAGCCTTAGCAACATAGTGAGACCCTGTCTTTACAAAAAAATTTAAAAATTAGCTGGGTGTGGTGGCATACACCTATAGTCCTAGCCACTCAGGAGACAGAGGTTGGGAGCATCACCTGAGCCCAGGAGGTCAAGACTGCAGTGAGCTGTGTTTGGGCCATTGCACTCCAGCCTGGGTAATAGAGCAGGACTCTATCACAAAAAAAAAAAAAAAAGAGAGAGGAAAAAAAAAATTAGTTTGTAAACTTGAACTCGCATTAACAAATATTCTTTTTTTGTACATCTGTGGCTAGAAATGAATAGTACATGTAAAATAAGTCATTCAAACCTCTAGAAAATTAATTTACCCTAATGCTGTTGGAGAGGTATTGGGTGGTGATACATTTTTGACTTTTTTAAAAAATAAGAGATCATTGTAAATGATTTGAGGAAAATTCATATGCGTTTTAAAGAAAGACCAAGACTACCGTTGTCCTGGGCACGTCAATCCAGGACCTAAGGACTCAGTAGCAGCTCTAAGGTGCGGAAGGTCTAATGGCTTAGATTTCTCTTGCCATCTTCTAGCATTTAGTGTGCACTGAAGATAATAGGTTCTGATTGAGTCATATGCTTCCTTTTAAGAAAATCTATAAAGTAGGATTCTCAGGATTTCAATTTTCTGTATGTGTAATAGAAGCTTCCATAGCTTTTCTTGATTAATCTTGAGTATGGTTTTAATCTTGAATACATAGTACTTTCAAAGAACTAATTAAGTTATTAATCTCCAATTTGTTTTGCAAAACTACTGGTTTTTCCAGCTTTATTCAGTAACCAAAAGCCTAGATAGCCTTTGTGAGACCAATGAACTCAATAGATTTATTAAAAAAAAAAAAAAAAAAAAAAGGCTGGGTGCGGTGGCTCACGCCTGTAATCCAGGCACTTTGGGAGGCCAAGGCGAGTGGATCACGAGTTCAAGAGATCGAGACCATCCTGGTCAACATGGTGAAATCCTGTGTCTACTAAAAATACAAAAATTAGCTGGGCATGGTGGCACGTGCCTGTAGTCCCAGCTACTCGGGAGGCTGAGGCAGGAGAATTGCTTGAACCCAGGAGGCAGAGGTTGCAGTGAGCCAAGATCGCGCCATTGCACTCCAGCCTGGGTAACAAGAGCGAAAACTCCGTCTCAAAAAAAAAGAAAAAAACAAAACAAAACAAAAAACAACAGACCGCCGGGCAGTGTGGCTCACACCTGTAATCCCAGCACTTTGGGAGGCTGAGGTAGGCAGATCACGAGGTCAGGAGTTCAAGACCAGCCAGGCCAACATGCTGAAACCCCATCTCTACTAAAAACACAAAAATTAACTGGGCATGGTGACGGGCGCCTGTAATCCAAGCTACTCAGAAGGCTGAGGCAGGAGAATCGTTTGAACCTAGGAAGCAGAGGTTGCAGTGAGCCAAGATCCCACCATTGCACTCCGGCCTGGGCAACAGAGTGAGACTCCATCTCAAAAAAAAAAAAAAAAAAAAAAAATGCAGACATCAGCTGGGCATGGTGGCTCACACCTGTAATCCCAGCACTTTGGGAGGCCAAGGCAGTGGGCAGATTGCTTGAGCTCAGGAGTTCAAGACCAACATGAGCAACATGGTGAAACTCCATCTCTACAAAAAATACAAAAAGTAGCCAAGCATGGTGGCACACACCTAAAGTCCCAGCTACTCTGGAGGCTAAGGTGAGAGGATCACCTGAGCCTGGGAGGTCAAGGCTGCAGTGAGCCAAGACCATGCCACTGCACCCCAGCCTGGGTGACAGAGTGAGACCCGGTCTCAAATTAATTAATTAATCAACCAATCAATCAGACACCTGCATCAGTTAGATATATACTTATTATGACCACTTATTCTAATACCAAAATATGGGCATAATCTTACAGAAGATTTGTTTTTCCTGATATATAACTGCATTTATACGGTTAGTCCTTCACAGGTTTAAAATCAGTCATATCAATTGTATATTTAGTAGACTGCCAGAAATCCAGGCCATATCATTGCTGCATAGGACTTGTGTAGATAGGCTCTGATGGTGACGTCTTGTGATATTCAGACCTTATGATCCTTAATGACCACGATTAACATATGCAAAGGTCTTTTACAAAAAGTCAAATTTCTTTATGGATCTGAAAGTTTCAGACAGCTTTTGAAAGCAGAGGCCATGTGTCTGTGCCTTGCTTGAGCTTTCATTACCATCCTTTCTAATCTTGAGAAAATGCCAGTCACTGGAGGGTTCTGGTTAATTGTATTTAATTTTTTAGTCTCTACAAAAGCTAACCAGGAGAATGTAGAAGAGGTAGGGCTAGAGTTAGAGATAAAAGTTGGACACATGAGAGCAAGTTCGCAGAGCTGCTGGGCAGTGTAACTGCGTGAAGAGTGCTCCCTTGAGTTGCGCAGTGAGGTGTCTGTAAGTTTTGGGGCGTTTGTGAGATCCAAAGATCCAACTACTGTCATATAACGTTATGATAGTAGTTAACCCCCCACAGCATTTGGAATCTTTGGTAGCCATGCCATGACTAGGAGCTAGAACAGCTAGGATTTGGCTCTTGGCTTCCTCCTGGTCTCTCTGAGCTCCTTGGTTACAGCCCTGTATCCCCTCACCAATTTATATTCATGGCACATCCTGGCATACTGAACATAGCACAGAACACTGGTGAGTCCCTGCAGTTGGTGGTGGGTGTGGGTGTGCATGGAAGGGCAGATATTTGACAATAACTAAAAAGAAAAATGATGACATTTATCATGATTTCATGAGCATCAAGGCTTCATTTTTGTACTCATTATGTCTTTATTTCATGAGATGAAGCACAGTCTCATAAATAAATATAAAATGTTTTAATTTGGTTGAAAGAGCAATGAAGTAGCCAGTTACCATAAACTTTCATGCTCTGGTGGAGGAACACTAGTTTTTTTCATTATTTCATTTAAAATAAGCATGTTACTAAATAGTAAAATGGTTATTTTGAAAATGAAACTGTGAATTTAATGAAACTGTTACCAATAGTAAATAATCATCAGTTAAGTATTTAGGGGACCAGTTCCTAAGCTTTTAACAAAATAAAATGAAAGTAATGATATAATTATTTTTAAAATAATGTAGTCAGTGAAAACAGAAGTGAAGAAACAATCAAAGGTCAAAGAAGGTAAGACCATAAAGCAATGAGCCAAACTAAATGAGGATGACTGCTATTCTTTTTTATTAGTTTTTTTACTAACAGTAATAAGGAAAAACAAAAATAAGAGCTAGATGGAGCTGCAATGGACTGACGAAGGTTGAAGTAATTGCACTCTCTTAAATAGATTCTGCTTATTATCCACAATTTAAAGCTACTGGAAATGCTAATGATTAAATTACTTCTAAGACAATAGACTTAGAATTCCTTTCTTACTAGTTAATAGACACGGTTTCTCTGATAAATGAAAAGGAGCTATTGTAGATCAGAAATTAGTGATTCTTTAAGGAGCAAAATAATAGCCCAAACTTTTAAACTGTTTAGCAAAGGTAATGAATAACACAGCTGTAACATTTCCTTGGCAGGCAGTGTTTTAACTCCTTTTTTTTTTTGAGATGGAGGCTCACTCTGTTGCCCAGGCTGGAGTGCAGTGGCACGATCTCCATTCACTGCAACCTCCACCTCCCGGATTCAGGCAATTTTCCCACCTCAGCCTCCCACATAACTAGGACTACAGGCACACATCACCATGCCCAGCTATTTTTTGTATTTTTAGTAGAAACGGAGTTTCACCATGGTGGCCAGGCTGGTCTTGAACTCCTGACCTCAGGTGATCTGCCCACGTCAGCCTCCCAAAATGCTGGGATTACAGGTGTGAGCCCTGTGCCCAGCCTGTTCTAACTACTTTTGATGAGTAATTCATTTAATTCTGGCAAAAGCTCTATAAAGTTGGTACAATTTTAAATAATCATTGTACAGATTTCAGAGGGGTTACCTAAGGTGCCCAAGGTAAGTGGCAGAGCCAGGATTCAGACCTAGGCAGTCTGGCCTTTGCACCTGTGTACAGAACCACTTCCCTGTGCTGAGTTTTGGGAGGGATAGGACAACATATATATATATGTTCCTTCCTCTGTGCTTTGGGTATTCTCATTTCTTCTCAAAGTAGGTACCATATCCTCTGTCTAAAAACAAAACATCTGGGACCAGAGAGACCACCTGACCACTTCTTTTTTTCCACTTGACTCCTGTAGAGAGGGAAAGTATAAATATCCATGACCCACTGGCAGCCCACAGACCCTTTGGCAGCCAGGACCAGAGCCCAAGCATTCGGACTTCTTCCATGACATTATTCTACCTACTCTGTTAGTCCTCAGAACCTTAGAACACTTCTGTGCTAGGCTCTCAGCAACTGCTTAGAGAAGCATTTATATAGTGTACAGCATAAAAATAAAACCTATTTAGAATATTTATATATTATTAATATTCATATAAAGTAACACAATAAAACACTATAAATAACAGTATTTCTTTTTTAGTTTTTAAATTTATAGTCATTAAGGAAAATGAAATTCTGTAATACTTGGCAATATATAGAAAGCATCCTTCAAACTGAATTCTGTTCTTTTTTTTTTGACAGAATTTTTGCTCTTATTGCCCAGGCTGGAGTGCAATGGCATGAACTCAGCTCACTGCAACCTCTTCAACCAGGTTCAAGCAATTCTCTTGCCTTAGCCTCCCAAGTAGCTGGGATTATAGGCACGTGCCACCAAACCCAACTAATTTGTGTTTTTAGTAGAGATGGGATTTCACCATGTTGGCCTGGCTGGTCTTGAACTCCTCACCTCAAGTGATCCGCCCCCCTCAGCCTCCTAAAGTCCTGGGATTATAGGCATGAGCCACGATGCCCGGCCTAAAATTGAATTCTAGATTGATATTTTTCCCCTAAAATGTTAGGAAGAGAATAGTTAAGGACACTTGATCTAGGTTTTCTCATTCTCTTTGTTGATATATAATTCAGAAATTTATAAATATTAAATTCTCAGTTGTGACAAATTAGATTGCTATTTAGCAAATAGCCATTTCCTTTTCCCTGGACCTTCTTGCTCCACTGACTTTGGGCTTGGACAATGGAATGAAAGCAAACACGATAAGAGCAGAGGTTTTAAATGAGCTTGCCCCATGTAGCCAGTGCCCCTTCAAACTGATCCCAGAAAGAGAGACACATGAAGGTGACCTGAACCTCACCAGCAGCCTGAAATAGAGCCACCCTAGCCAACTCTCAGGCCTATGATCAAGGAAGTGAATGCTTATTGGAAGCCACTGAAATTTTGGAGATGTTTGTTATGCAGCATTATTGCAGCAGAAACCTGACTGCCATGGAAATCTTTATAGTGGTAGAAAAAGGAAGTCATGTTTACTAACAACTTACATGTGCCAACTGGTTTATATTCATTAACCCATATAATCCTTACAACAACCCCATGTGTTAGAAAATTTTACTATCCCATTTTACAGATGAGAAGACTGAGGCACAGAGGGGTTGAGTAACTTCCCCAAGATTGCATTGCTGGTATAGTAAAACATGGGTTTAAATCCAGGTCTATGTAATTACTTGTGCCTTTTTTCCCCACTACTTCCTCTTATAAGTTTGCATGATTCTTTATTTTATATGTTATTATTATTTTTTTTGAGACAGAGTTTCACTCTATTGCCCAGGCTGGAGTGCAGTAGTGTGATCATGGCTCGCTGCAGCCTAGACCTCCCAGGCTCAAGCAATCCTTTCACCTCAGCCTCCTGAGTAGCTTGAACCACAGGGACATACCACCACACCTGGCTAAGTTTATTTTTTTGGGGGGGTGGGGGGTGCTTTAGTACTTGCCACTGGCTGAATTTTTATTTATTAACTTATTTTTTTAAAACAGGGTCTGACTCTGTTGCCCAAGCTGGTCTCAAACTCCTGGCCTCAAGTGATTCTCCCCTCTTAGCTTTAATGCTAGGATTACAGGTGTGAGCCATCACGCCTGGCCCTATGTGATTCTTTGAAGCTCACGTGTAAAATGAGAATTTTTTTTAAATAAAAAATATTTTTAAGAAAAGCAAAAAAAAAAAAAAAAATGCAAAAAAGAAAATAAAAGAACAAAAAAAACCCCAAAATTATTTAAAATAATACACAAATCAGTATTATTATTTCAACAATAATAAAATATTTTAAAAGGAAAATAACATTGTTGGAAATAGATGCTGGGTGCCGCAAAGAAAAATTAGCACTGAGACAAAGGATCTTTCAGCAATGCAATTTTTACTTCCTGGACTGCAGGAAGGGTACCCTCGCTAGCCATCATGCCACAAGAGTACTACGAACTAAGGAAAACACACAAATTTATCCCTTATGCATTTGGGGTCATCCTTACTGCTGTGTCTGATCACTGTTGGCTGGAGCCAGACCTCACAATCTAAACTAAAACCTGATTGGCTAACAACTTAAAAGTTTTCTAAACACGTAAAAGCAATGGAGAGCTGAGACATGCCTGTGAGCACGTCCAGCACAGATATCTTGGTTAAAGTACAAGGACATAGAATGTACTACGTGCCTGTAAGCATGGCATGTCTAACAGCTACATAGGATAGGGCTTAACAAAGAGTTATTAGGACACTACGATTTTGTTTTTAACAAGAAAGGAAACTTTCAAAAGGAACTTTTCTACTTCCCACACCAAAGAGAAGATCAAACATTTGATTCTACATGTTCAATGTTAAACATTAACTATAAGAATAGAGACTCGTAGCAATTGGAATAAGCTATTGGAATTCAGACACCTGTAGCTATACCCGAGGAGATAAAATGTTTCTTCATGAGCATTATTAAAAACCAAATAAACCTGGAAGGGCTGTTTTCAAGTTTCTAGGAACAAGAAACATAGGGTTTATTCTATTCTGTAATTCTTGTGGCAAACTGTACCTACTTGTTTTGGGTGTTATTTATGCTTTTATTCATCCAGGCAGGCCTTGGGTCAGAATCAGCTCAGCAGATGACCCAGATGCTGTGGTAGACAAAGTCTGTGACATATGGTTTCTGCCCTCAAAAGACTTAAAGTTCCACTGGGAAGCTCAGAATTGGGTTGAACCATATTGGGTTGCTGTTCAACCTACCCCTGTTTATTTTTGGTAGAGGCTGATAGTGGAGCTATGAGAGATGCTGACCACAAGGGAACCTTTATTCAGTTTCCCCTCAGCTGCAACTGCAGATCTTTTTCACTCTTTTCATAGGCAGTGAGAGAACAGGTCTGTTTGCATTTCCTGGTGTCCAGTCCTATGGGGAGGGTAAAAGAAAGAGAAAGATGAATTAGCAGGGCTTGGTGGCACATTCCTGTAATCTCAACTACTTGGGAGGCTGAGGCAGGAGAAGTGCTTGAACTGGGAGGTGGAGGTTACAGTGAGCTGAGATTGTGCCATTGCACTCCAGCCTGGGCAACAAGAGCAAAACTCCGTCTTAAAAAAAAAAAAAAAAAAAAAAAAGAGAGTCCACTTAGCCAAGACAATCCTAAGCAAAAAGGACAAAGTCATCACGCCACCTAATTTCAAACTGTACTACAAAGCTACAGTAATCAAAACAGCATGGTACTGGTGCCAAAATAGAGATATAGACCAATGGAACAGAACAGAGGCCTCGGAGGCAACACCATACATTTACAACCATCTCTTTGACAAACCTGACAAAAACAAGCAATGGGGAAAGGATTCCCTGTTTAATAAGTGGTGTTAGGAAAACTGGCTAGCCATGTGCAGAAAGCAGAAACTGGACCCCTTCCTAACACCTTACACTAAAATTAACTCCAGATGGATTAAAGACTTAAATATAAGACCTAACACCATAAAAACCCTAGAAGAAAACCTAGGCAAAACCATTCAGGACATAGGCATAGGCAAGGACTTTATGACTAAAACACCTAAAGCATTGACAACAAACACCAAAATAGACAAATGGGACCTAATTAAACTCCAGAGCTTCTGTACAGCAAAAGACACAATCATTAGAGTGAACCGGCAACCAACAGAATGGGAAACAATTTTTGCAATCTACCCATCTGAAAAAGGGCTAATATCTAGAATCTACAAAGAACTAAAACAGATTTACAAGAAAAAAACAAACAAACCCATCCAAAAGTGGGAGAAGGATATGAACAGACACTTTTCAAAAGAAGATATATATGAGGCCAACAAACATAGGAAAAATGCTCATCATCACTGATCATTAGAGAAATGCAAATCAAAACTACATTGAGATACCATCTCACGCCAGTTAGAATGGTGATCATTAAAAAATCTGGAGACAGCAGATGCTGGAGAGGATGTGGAGAAATAGGAACACTCTTACACTGTTGGTGGGAGTGTAAACTAGTTTAACCATTGTGGAAGACAGTGTGGTGATTCCTCAAGGACCTAGAAATAGAAATTCCATTTGACCCAGCAATCCCATTACTGGGTATATACCCAAAGGATTCTAAATCATTCTATTATAAAGACACATGCACACATATGTTCACAATGGCACTGTTTACGATAGCAAAGACCTGGAACCAACCCAAATGCCCACTGATGATAGACTGGACAAGGAAAATGTGGAACATATATGCCATGGAATACTATGCAGCCATAAAAAACCATGAGTTCGTGTCCTTTGTAAGGACATGGATGAATCTGGAAACCATCATTCTCAGCAAACTGACACAAGAACAGAAAATCAAACACTGCATGTTCTCACTCACAGGCGGGTATTGAACAATGAGAACACATGGACACAGGGAGGGGAGCATCACACACTGAGGTCTGTTGGCGGGGGCCAAGGGAGGGACAGTGGGGGGGGTGGGGGAGGTTGGGGAGGGATAACACGGGGAGAAATGCCAGATGTAGGTGATGGGGGAATGGAGGCAGCAAACCACATTGCCATGTGTGTACCTATGCAACAATCCTGCATGATCTGCACATGTACCCCAGAACCTAAAGTACAATTAGAAAAAAAGAGAGAGAGAGAGAGAGAAAGATGGGGCAGCAGGGACCCTGGCTTTCCAAGGACTGTGACCATTTCTCCTCATCGCTCCTCACACCTTGGCAGTGGATGGAGAGCCAAAGTAACCTTGGCACCTTCCCCTCCTTGTTCTGTGCCCATCTCCCTTCATGCAATGCCATCCTCTCCATCCCCTGGAGGCTGGCACTCTCCTGCCAAGCCCCTCCTCCAGCCCTGCTTTCCTCCTCAGCACCAGTGCCCCACACCACGTCCCCCGATTCCTCATGACTGAAGTTTGCTCTCACTCCTATCAGAATCTCTCTGATGAGTTCATACATACTGCAACTTTGGCAAAATGGCTTCCTTTATTTTTTGCCTGTTTCTGTTTTTTTCTTGAAGGAACAATTAAATGTCCCATTTGGATAAGTAGTACATGGGTGGGATTTCAGGAACCAAGAAATACGAAACGATAATAGCTAAATGTATAATGCTATGTGGCAGGCAATTGTATCATCTCACTGAATCCTCATAACCCAGTGAGATAGGCACTATTATTATGTCAATTTACAGATGAGGAAACTGAGGCACAGAGAGGTTATTTAAGTTGCCCAAAGCCATGCAGCTAATAAGCTGTGGAGCTGGAATTCAAGTCCAGGCAAAGTGCCCTGGAGCCTCACCCTTAACATTTACTGTGAAAGAGTTGAGAGATATTTCTGGTGTGCTTCATGGCATCCCACAGACCATACCTTGAGGGACGTTACGCCATCCAAAGCGTGACCAAAGTCCTGAGATCAAATCTTAAGTGATGAACATTGCCTAACACTGTCTACTTGATGAGAATGAGTACAGATAATTATGAAAGCCAAGGAACCCTGGCTCTAGAATGTAACTGAAATTATTTTGTTCAACCCCATCAGTTCCCACATGAAGAAATAGAATCAAAGGGGTTTAACTGATTTGATTGGGCCTCCTGACACTTGTTCTGTGATCTGAAAGTGCCAATCTGTCACTTCCCTCTTCCCCACTTCCACCATAAAATCAGTTTGCTAAAGTATATTGATCCTCAACCTCAAAATACCTGTCACAGCAATTGCCTTGTTTCTGCCCCTAATGCCAGTCAGGCTGCTCATTACTTCACACCTGTCCCAGTACCTTCTCTGATCTCTCTGCCTGCATTTCTTTTCCCACCTCTCTCTATTTCTCTTAACCATGCACAACTGTCTGCTGATCTTCCTTGAAGCCCAGCTTTTACCTTGAATGCAAACCTAGGGTACGAAAGCCTGGATTCAAGTTCTGGTTTACCATTGTGTCACTGAACAGACTCAGCCATTGCTGCTAAATACAAAAACAGGAGAGGTGTGAGAGGTTTAAAAGTTCGGCTTGATTCACTGAATGGGACAGAAGACCAAACTAGCAGTGGACCAATCTAGCAACCTCAATAAATCAAAATCAGTAGGGAGAGACATGAGTTACGAAACCCAGCAGTCTTACCTTTGTTCTGAGCACAGTTGCGGGTGGGGAGAAAGAGGGCCACATGGGAAGGGTTGGGGGACGGTGGGGACAAAGGGAATCCCCACATCCACTGCCTATCACACTTCTCAATGAAAACTTCTCCCCTCCCTAGAAATAGAAACAGAAACGAAACTTTAGCCAGAGCCATGGGTTATAGCAGGGCAGGAAGCCCAGAATTAGGAGAAAACTGTGTCTATGAATATGAAAACCAGCCTCCCCTCTTTACAACTCCAAGGCATTGAGTAGAGAAAGCGAGGGAGCTTAGCTCGGAGGAGCCAGGACCCGGCAGCCTGCATTCAGGTGCACACCTACCATCCCAGAAAAGCGGGACCTCTGTCCTCAGTGTGCCATTCTAATTACTCCACGCTACGTACCTTTAAAACAAAGGGAGAATGGAGTCTACTGTGTCCTGAGGTAGGAAGCTAAGTTTGCAGATGAATCTGTGATGAAGAAATATCAGTTGCTACATTCTAGGAATGGACCAGACTGCCAAAGATTTTAGAGTTTAGGGAAATGGGCAGAAATGAGGCTAATGAAATTCAGTCTCACAAAGCTGGAAAGTCATGCATCAAAGTAGCATCCATGATCCATTTAAATGGAGCCCTAATAGGTAGAATTGCAGGAAATAATGAGGAAAGAGCCCTAGGGCTACATAATAATATCATCAAGAGTCTAGTTGCAAACAGGGGATTTCCTTGTAGAGCAGAGTAATAGTTCCTCTCTGCAAATGGTTTCCTATATCTCATTTAGAATCCTGGGTGTAATCCTGGGCTTGTAGCTACCCAGAAACTGAGAACTGTGTTAAAAAGAGAACAAAAGAGAAAAAAAGGAAAGGTTGGTCTGAGACTCAGGAAGATGCTATAATATATATACATATTTTTTTGTTATAATATTTTTAAAGGCATTTTTTTAACCTCTTCCCAAGCTGAATACAAAAAAATCATTCCTTAAACTGTGGCTCGGGGGTCACGAGGATGGAATAGGGATCCCTGCAATGTATCTACTTATCTGTTGATTGGTTGATTTACAGATGGGATCACGCTCTGTTGCCCAGGCTAGAGTGCAGTGGTATGATCATATCTCACTGCAGCTTCCACCTCCTGGCCCCAAGCAATCCTTCTGCTCAGCCTCCCAAAGTCTTGGGATTACAGGCTTGAGCTACTGTGCCCGGCCCACACAATTCCTTTTATCCTTTGTCCTCACACTTTGGCTGACTTGGCATTTTTCACTGGCATCTATTTCTGAGACAAGACTTCTAAATTAATTATAGGGAGAGAGTGGGGGGTTTAAGCTGAAGAAAAGGAAATGGAATAATTTTGAAGTTAGCATTAATTTAGGCACAGTCAAGTACATATAAAACCAGGTTATTGTAGAACCATCAGTTCAGAGTAAGTCCCAACTTCATGAAATCAGAAGCAACTTAAACCACAGTCCTTTGCCAGCGAAGACCAACGAAAGACCAGATAGATGAACAGGAAGGCCATGGAGTCTGTGGCCAGAGACACATCAGGAGATGTGGGAATTCCTTCCCTTTCATCCAGTTAGAGTGTAATTTGCTTATGATATTTAATACATTTTGAATCCACATCCTAAGACCCTGCTATCTCTTTCCTGTATGCAATGAGAGAAAGAGAGACTCCTTAGGCCTGTGCCGTCCAATATTGTGGCTATTAGGCATTTAAAATGTGGCTGGTCTTGGAAATGCTGTTAAGTGTAAAAATATAACTGAATACCTCAAAGAATATAAAATATCTGATTTGATTTTTTTTTCTTCAAGACAGAGTCTTGCGCTGTCGCCCAGGCTGGAGTGCAGTGATGCCATCTCAGCTCATGGTAACCTTCACCTCCTGGGTTCAAGCAATTTTTGTGCCTCAGCCTCCTGAGTAGCTGGGATTACAGGTGCGCACCACCACGCCCAGCTAATTTTTATATTTGTAGTAAAGATGGGGTTTCACCATGCTGACCAGGCTGGTCTCAAACTCCTGATCTCATTATCTGCCCACCTCAGCCTCCCAAAGTGCTGGGATTAGAGGCATAAGCTACCGTGCCCAGCCATGAAAAATTTTTTTGATTATGTATTGAAATGATAATATTTCTGATGTTCAAGTTAAATAAAGTGTAGTATTAAAGTCAGCCAGGCACAGCGTCACACTCCTGTAATCCTAGCACCACTGTAGGAGGCCAAGTCAGGAGGATTGCTTAAGCCCAGGAGTTCGAAACCAGTCTAAGCAACATAGAGAGATCTACCTCTCCGTAAAAAATAAATTGGTTGATTAATTAAATGAAATAAATTATCCCTTTTCTTTTTACTTTTCTTTAAGCGGGTACTAAAAGGTTTAAAATTCATATGTAGCTCACACTGTCTTGGACAGTCCTGCTTTAGACCTTTTTTTTTGAGATGGAGTCTGACTCTGTTGCCCAGGCTGGGGTGCAGTGGTGCTGATCCTCGCTCACTACAACCTCTGCTTCCCAGGTTCCAGCGATTCTCCTGCCTCAGCCTCCTGAGTAGCTGGGATTACAGGCACGTGCCACCCTGCCCAGCTAATTTTTGTATTTTTAGTAGCGACAGGGTTTCATCATGTCGGTCAAGCTGGTCTTGAACTCCTGATCTCATGATCCACCTGCATCAGCCTCCCAAAGTGCTGGGATTATAGGTGTTCAAACAGTGGAATAAATTTCAAGATAGCAGTTTGTATTACCCTTATAAATTTCTGGGGTAAGGGAGTAAACTGATAAAATGAGTTTGTTTTCATTTTCTTTTCTCGGGAATGTAATCTCAAATTGCTCAGGCCCAGTTGTTGTCAGTTGAAATGCATGTTTGGGTTTAATGAATGCTTGTAGTACAGAGACTTATTAATAATATTTAAAGAAATACAGCTGGGAGAAATACAGGACACAGAGCATGGACTAATTCTTTAGCATAATTTCATGTGAATTAAGTGAAACCCATCAAGTCCACATAAACCTACACCATGGCTTGCAAAACACTGTTTATCACAGAAGACAGAAAAATGCCATCATTTATTCATCTTTGTACGCTAGAGGAAACAGAAAATGTTAGTCCAAATAGAACACTGAACTCTCTGTTGTACCCTAGACTGTTGTATCTGAAAAAAAAAAAAAATAACAGAACTCTTTCTGATGGTGGATTTTTTTCCCCCTGAGTGAATCAGAGAATAGCCTGTGGTCTAAACCAAAAAAAAAAAAAGGCTTATGTGAACGGGTAAAGACATGTGGATGGGTGTGGAATTATTCATGAAGCTACAAGACTGAAGAAAAACTCCCTTTTCTGCCCTCTAGAAAGACTGATATGGTGTATAATTCTTGAGATCCAGGTGGCTTCTTACTTGACAGTTGCCCTTTTATATCCATGAACATGAGAAGCAACTACTTGACACAATCATTTTTATGCTGTTTTTAAATTAGAAAATTGTTTTATGTGAATACACAAACTAAAAAGTGATTCTAAAAACAAGTAAACATGTGTCGTTCCAGGCAATTCTAGGCAGCCTAGACACTGCTAGTATTGACATGTACCACGGAAAAGAAATGAGATTATGGGCCGGG
>PVKV010012025.1:0-67642 GCA_004027835.1 Alouatta palliata | reverse complement strand
ACCATGGAATATTATGCAGCCATCAAAAACGATGAGTTTGCATCCTTTGTAAGGACATGGATGAACCTGGAAGCCATCATTCTCAGCAAACTGACACAGGAACAGAAAACCAAACACCGCATATTCTCACTCATAGACGGGTGTTGAACAATGAGAACACATGGACACAGGGAGGGGAGCATCTCACACTGGGGTCTGTTGGGTGGAATAAGGGGAGGGACAGCAGGGGGTGGGGAGTTGGGGAGGGATAGCATGGGGAGAAATAACAGATACAGATGATGGGGAGGAAGGCAGCAAATCACACTGCCATGTGTGTACCTATGTAACAATCTTGCATGTTCTTCACATGTACCCCCAAACCTAAAATGCAATAAAAAGTATATATATATAAAAAAAAAAATTGCGTGGTGTGAATACCACTGTTGATCACTTGATATCTATAGAATATTATACTCAGTGACTATAGAATATTCATTCTTTTCAAGAACACATGACATGTTCATAAAGATAGACCATGCTGGGCTAAATGCAAGTCTAAATAAATGTAAGATAATTGGAATAATATGAAGTATATTCTGTAACCACAATGAAATTAATTAAAAATCAAGAACTAGAAACTAGAAAAAAAAATATTTGGAATTAAGCCACATACTTACAGATAACTTGTAGCTCAAAGAAGTCACAAGGGAAATTAGGAAATATTTGAAACTGGATGAAAATAAAAATGCATCAGAATTTGTGGTTATAGTTGATGCAGTGTTAAGAGAAATATTTTTAACTTTAGTATTTATATTAGAAAGTAAGAAAGATCTAAAATTATTGATTCAAGTTTCCACTCAAAGGGAGTGGGAAAAAAAGAGCAAATTACACCCAAAACCAATGCAATAAGGAAAATACTAAACATTAGGGCAAAAATCAATGAAATAGAACAAACTAGAGAGAAGTAAGAAATCCAAATGTGATTTTTGGAAATGATTATTAAAAGTGATAAACCTCTCACTAGATTGATGGCAAAAATAAGAGGGATCCAAAATTACCAATATCAAGAATGAAAGAGGGTAAGACTATTGATCCCACAGATATTAAAGAATAGTAAGTGAATATTGGGATTTGCTTTAGGTCATCAATTCAACAACTAAGATCTAACTGGCAGATTTTCTTTAAAAATAGGGGTACCAAAACTGACTCAATAAAAAAAAAGTATGCATTCGTTAAAGAAATTGAATTTGTCATTAAGAGCTTTCTCACACAGAGAAAAACAGATGATTTCACCAGCAGATTCTATGAAACATATGTAGGAGAAAGAACACCAATCTCACACAAGCTTTTTCAGAAAACAGAGGTAGAGGAAACACTTTCTAATTTATGAGGCCAGCATAACACTGATATAAAAAATCACCAAAAAACAAGAAAATTTTAGATCTATATCCTGATGAATATAGACAAAATGTTTTTTTAAATACTATATTATCAACTGGAATTCAGCAGTGTATAAAGGGATCGTTTATTATCATCAAGTGGGATTTATTCCAGAAACACAAAGTTGGCTATACATTTCAGTGTGAAAATACAACTTACCATATTAAAGAATACAAAGAAAACTCTTGTTTATTTCAACAGATGTGGAAGTGTTTGACCAAATTTCACACACATTTATGATAAAAACTCAAAACACTTAATCCATAGTCTGATAAATGGTGTGTTTGGAAAACATACAGTTTGCATCATATTTAATGGTGAAATATTGACTCTAAATTTGGTTGATTCTTACTTTTTATTTAATATTATATTATGTAAGTATAATAAGGCAAGAAAAAAGGACAAGGCATATAGTTCGGAAAAAAAGATGTAACGCTATTTAAAAATGGCTTGCTTCTTTCATCAGAAAACAAGTAACACCCCTCTCACTCCATCAACCCAAACAAAAGATTCTCTCCCTGAATCTAAGAGCCTAGGAAGTGTCTTCTGGTGGTTTACATCATAGCAGAGACTTTAGAGCAAGCTTGTTGAACCTGAGGCCCATGGGCTGCATGTGGCCCAAGACAGCTTTGAATGTGGCCCAGCACAAACTCATAAACTTTCTTAAAACATTCTGGCGTGTTCTGCGTCCCGCACTGCACAAGGGTTCAAAGACCTAAGAGGGAACAGCAGGGGATAAAGAAAGACATACAGATACAGATATAGCTGGGCCAGGCTGTCTGAAAAGCTGATGGTGTCAGTCTCTTTGGCTCCGTCCTGCCTCAGAGTACTTTATTTTCTGTGTTCACAAAGCACATAGCAGAGGGAGGGTGTAGTTACCCAGAACAGCCTGTGGTTATAATTCTCATACTTCAGTTAACATACCTCAGCTAACAACTATCTTACAGCAGGGTCAGTGAAAGCTGGTTATCTTTGGCTAGGTCCGACTGCTCTTCTCCGAGAGGTACACATTCCCCTATTACAGTTTCGCTTCTCTTGGAGTTCACCCAAAGTTCACAGCAGCCTTACTGTTGACCCCCCAGAGTGGGTGGGCTAGTCTGGCTCTCTACAAAACATTATGAGATTTTTTTGCAATTTTTATTTTTATTTTGTTAGCTTATTAGCTATTGTTACTGTATTTTATGTGTGTCCCAAGACAATGCTGCTTCTTCCAATGTGGCCCAGGGAATCCAAAAGCTTGGACACTTCTGCTTTAGAGTCAGTGAGACTTGGTTTCAGATGCTAGCTGTTCCTTAAAATCATACCTTACAGTTGCACATATTAAGGATTAAAATAGATAATGTATATAAATAGTGATTCTACAGCATTTTTCCAAATGTAAGTGCTCATATAATGATAGCAGTTGAACTATTATCACTATTCAGTCTTCCTTCTCTCCTCATCCATATTACTTTAAAGAATGGAGTATACACAGTCTTCACTTACCTTTCCTTTACTCCTAAGACATGTATTCCGCAAACACTGTCCTTTTGAGTAATTATCTGATTATTCTGTCTATTGGACGTGTTTTTAATACGTCTCTGTTCTGATAGGTATAATGTATCTCTGTCAGTCTTACAACTTCCAAATTTTAATTTTTTTTATTCCCTTATTTTGTCTACCCTCAAAACCATTTTTCTTTAGAGCATTCTATTTAAAATGTAAAATTTGATTTCCACTACTTTTCTGAAAAACTGTCCCCCTTTCTTTCGCTAGAGGCTAAAGATAGAACTCATAACGTAGCACATCTCTGCCTGACTGCCTGCCTGCTACGTATCCAGACTTACCTCTCACCTCTCCCTGCATTGCTAAAGAGTGTCCTCCTCCTTATATCCCCCCATTGCTCTCCATATTGCATTAACTTCGGAACATTTACGCAGCATTTTAAGTGATTTAACAGTGTATCTGTCCTGCCCTACACTATGAGTCCTTGAGGGCAGGGACTATGCCTTTATTTATATTTTTATTGTTAGCATTTGTCACAATTACTGATAAGCAGCTGGCACTAACATATTTTTAGTGAATAATCAGTGAATAGAAGATGATTGTCAACCTGAAAGATTGTAATTGATAAGAAAACTTTTTGACTTGGGGAATTAATTTACGCTTTAATCTTAAAAATGTATCAAACTTTGACTTTTCATTTGTTGCCTTATCATTGTTGCATAAAATTTCATTCTTCTATTCAAAACATTGATGACACAGATTTATGTTCTGTGCTACTATAAATTTTAGAATAATGTCTGATATTAGCAACATCTAATGTATTTTTGTGGGAACCAATAATTACATTGTATATATTTTTGTTCCCGAAATGCTTAATACATCACAATTTTACAGGGAGCTAACATCTTTTAAAATGCCCAATGTGAATTTATTTCATTTCAGAAACAAGCTGCTGAAATCTTTTCAAGCTTCTTTAGAATTCTGTTCAGGTTGTTTTAGTTTAAATACAGTTGTTGAATTATTTTTTACCTAAAGTCATACTTGGTTTGCTTAGAGCAGCGTATCGCACGTTGTCTTGATTATATGTGATCCACATCATTTTATTTCTTAGGTGGAGAGAGGTTTCATAATCGTCAATGGAATTATTCATGTATAAATAATACAAAAATGCACGATATGCTATTGACATGTGATTTATAAAGATTATATATATTTTTTCTACCAAAATAGACATTTATTAAAGGCTGTTTTTGATAATCTTCCATGAATATGGCAGAAAAAGATTCTTTAAACTTAAAATTATGAATGAATTTATGTTAGTATCCAAATATTGCTGGATTAATATTAAGGACATTAAAACATGTTTGGATATTTAAATTATAAAGCATTTTTAGCTTGTATGTTTTGGTTCATTGGTATTCTCAGGATAAACTAAATTGGATTAAAAATAAAGCTATAATGAAGTCTGTTTTGTTAATCATCTTTCTAGTTAATACCTGGTGATTAGAGAAGTTTATACAGTATTTTTCTAGGTGACTATGCACCCTCCAGCTTTTCTGCAGTTCATTTTATGTATAATTAATAGACATATTCCTCAAACATTCCTTCCTTGGCAGTTTTTTTTCTTTCTTCCTTTTCTATAGTGCATTCGTCTCATGTAGTGTTCTCTTTCCATAGGCATTCATTAAATGGCAACTAATTTATTATGTTATTTTTTATTATAACTTTATTACTATTCAGATAGTTATTAGCTTTTAATTATGGATTATTCTTGAATTGGTTAGAAATTCCTTTGTCAGTTCATGGACTATTGTATTATAGGGAAAAAGATAGATGATTTTAAAAAAATTAATGTGACATTTTTAATACAGAAATACTCTTTATTAAATACCACTATATATTAAATATATTCATTATGTAGCTACCGTTATTTGTTAAATAACATTGCATTTTGGTGTAATAAGGGATGAGATATAAAATGGACTTGACCTTCCAGGTCTTCAAAGAAGGATGTGGAGCAAGGATGTTGGTGTCAAATGGTGTCTGAAGATTATAATTTTTAATGAGTAACTTGAGTCTGGAAATAAGAAAATACAGACTATTTCTGCCACCACCTTTCTGAGTGTGTGTCTTTGGCCAAGCCACCTGACTGACCTCAATTTTTTTCATCTATTAAATGAGGTTGAATTAAGTATTCTTTTTAGTTTTCTCAATTTTCAAATTTCTTGTTCTAGTGAAATGTCTCGGTATGTCTGGTTCTCAAAGTTTCTGAATCTAGTGAAAATGTTTAAAAAATGTCAAATAGAAAATGTTATGGTTACAAGTAAGTACCTAATATATTGCAAGCAAAAGATATAAGTATTGACAGAATATAGGGTTTCTAGATGTGGATGGAGGTAATTGGAAAGTCTTCAGAAAAGACGTGACATATTTTGAAAGCGTATCAAGTGGGATAATGAGTAAGAGAAGGGCAGGAGAAGTGTGCTAGGATTTAAAAAAGTGTGTATGGGTGGCAGTCTGTTGAAGGAGACCACAGCCAGATTTGATTGACTGAAGTGGCGACTTCATGCTGAGGAATACTAGGAAATGAGGCTTTTGAGAGTGTGAAGAGAAGAATCGTGTCAATTAGTGAAGTGCCTTGAAAGTCATGCTAAGCAGTTTAGATTCTGATTTTTAGTGATAGGCAACCACAGCATGCTTTTAAGCTGGGGAGCCAAAGAATCAATGTGCCTGAGAAAAATATTCTAGTGGCGTTTAATAAGATGCAAGGAGAGCGAAGAGCTTAAAAATTTCATGGAGAGATTGGCAAAATTGCACCAGAAAAATGAACTAGCTTTGATAGGAAAAGCCATGGCTTTTAAAAATTAGCTATCATATTTAGGTTAGTGGGATTTTCAGGGAAAGTAGTTAAAAGATAGCCTTGTGGTCAGAAGGCAAAAATACATAGAGTTTATTATTTTGCCCCAGAGCCCCTAAGTATTATTCTCTTGCATTTTCTTACATATTGGATATGACAGTGCAAAGAATGAAAAAGGTGGATTATTGAATTTTTTGTCAGAACCAAACTTTTAAGAGACGTGATATTTTAAAGCATATTCCACATTCATGTATGTGTGTAATGGTTGTTATATCATGCATTGTCAGCTTATTGATTTTTGCTGTGCATGTTAACTATTTTGTACATATTTCAAACTTACAGAAATTAGGTATATTTAAAAATTAGCTCTCAAAGTCATACAGATATAAAAGTATATTAATGACTGTGGATATGGTTGACAAAAATGAATCATTTGAATGATTTTTTTTTTCCCTCTAGTCTTTTTTAGCACTGGTGAACTTGTTATCCTATCCTGCTATTTATGAGCTGGTAGGCAATCAAGAGCTTCCTAATAAAGCAGAATATTCTCTTCGTGAAGTCCCGACATGTGTTATTGTAAGTCATTTTCCTTAAATCTTTCTGTGTTATAAATGCTACTATTTGAGATTGGTAGTAAAAATGCAATTTGACTAAAAAGAGAAAAAAGAAGCATTATGTAATGGCATTTAGGGGCTGATTTGGTTAATCATGCATGAATTACATCAATTTTGAATTTTCTATGCCTGGAATCCTTGATCCAGATCACCTAGCACTCCCAACACTTGTCAGAATATGAAGCTAACTCCAACCAGGAAACAGACTTAGCATAAATAGAAGTATGTGTATGAGTGACTTTTAGATGACTCATTACATTATTATTCAAACCAGTGACATTTCTTCATTGGCTGGGATAATTAGGAATAAATCATGTCCAAGGAGTCCAGTATATTTTCTCCTTGTATTTTAATGAACTACATATTATTGCCCCATGAGGGCAGTATATACAAATTTATTTAATTTGAGACCTATGTTGTGCTAATACAGATGAGTAACTTGTTTTAAGCATTAAGGGATATTTAGTTCCTTATCTTTGGGTACGTTTATGAATTAAACACACATAAACATATGTATTTATGCATATAAGGATTAGTAAAGACTTACTTGATATTGAAATTTCATTATTAATAATTATTTTTCATTTTCTGTTCACTTCCTCCTATGTGATATTGTTTTTATAAACATAGTTTTGCTCTTTTGAATACCTTTAAAACTGTTAACGCTAAATACTTGGATTTTTAAAAATTTTATCTATTTTGGGAAACTTTTAATAACTTATATGATGTGAAATACAAAGATAGGTACTTCTATCGTTTAACATTAACTTAGATTATCTTTTCTTTTCAATTGTATATGAAAAGACTGTGACGTTTTTCAATGGCATTTTATGATTCTTTGTATGTTGGCACTTCTTAAGTACAAATATACCTCAGAATTATTGAGGGATCAGTTCCATACCACCACAATAAAATGAATACTGTGATAAAGGAAGTCACATAAACTTTTTGTTTTTCCATGTAAAAGTTATGTTTACACTATACTGTAGTCTAAAGTGTGCAATAGCATTATGTCTAAAAAAAGTTTATTGCTTAATTAAAAATACATTATTGCTAAAAAACGCTAATGATCATCTGAGCCTTCAGTGAGTTGCAATCTATTTTGCTGGTGGAGAATCTTGCTTCATTGCTGATGGCAGCTGACTGATCAGTGTGTTGGTTGTTGAGGACTGGGGTGGCTCTGGCAATTGCTGATAGTAAGAGAACAGTGAAGTTCACTGCATCGTGACTCCTTTCATGAAAGATTTCTCTGAAGCATTTGATGCTTTTTGGTAGCGTTTTACCCACAGTAGAACTTCTTTCAGAATTGAAGTCAATCCTCTCAACCCAATCACTGCCTTATCAACTAAGTTTATGTAATATTTTAAGTCCTTTGTTATTTCAACACTGTTCACAGCATTTTCACCAGGAGTGGATTCCATCTTTGCTCATCCATAAGAAACAACTCGACTCCTCATCTGTTTGAGTTTGATCTTAAGATTGCAGCAATTCAGTCGCATCTTTGGGCTCCACCTTTAATTCTAGTTTTCTTGCTATTTCCACCACATCTGTAGTTACTTGTTCTACAGAAGTACGGAAATTCTTTAAGTCATCCATTAACGTTGGAATCAGCTTCTTCCAAACTCCTGCTGATGTTACCTTTTGACTTATTCTCATGAATCACAGATGTGGCATCTTAATGGTGAATCTTTTCCAGAAGTTGTTCAATTTACTTTGCCCAGATCTGTCAGCAGATTCACTATTTATGGCAGCTATAGCCTTTCAAAATATACTTCTTAAATATTTGAAAGTCAAAATTACTGCTTGATTTATGGGCTACAGAATGGATGTTATGTTAGCAGGCACAAAAACAATATTAATCTCCTTGAACATCTCCATCAGAGCTTTTGAGTGACCTGTTGCATTGTCAATCATCAGTAGTATTTTGAAAGGAATCTTTTTATTCAGCAGTAGTTCTCAATGGTAGGCTTAAAATATGCAGTAAGCCCATGTAGTGACAGATGATGTACTGTCATTTACCGTATATAGCACAGACAGGGTAGATTTAGCATAATTTTTCAGTGCTCCAGGATTTTTGGAATGGTAAATGAGCATTGGCTTTTGCTTAAAGTTACCATCTTCGTTAGCTCTTAACAAGAGAGTTAGCTTATCTTTTGAAGCTTTGGATCCAGGCATTGACTTCTTTCTAGCTATGAAAGTCCTAGATGATATCTTCTTCCAATATATACAGTTTTGTTTGCATTGAAAATCTCTTGGCCTGATGTCATGGTTCACACCTGTAATCCCAGCACTTTGAGAGGCCAAGACGGGCAGATCAAGGTCAGGAGTTTGAGAGCAGCCTGGCCAACATGATGAAACCCTGTCTTTACTAAAAATGCAAAAATTAACTGGATGTGGTGGCACGTGCCTGTAATCCCAGCTACACGGGAGGCTGAGGCAGGGGAATCACTCGAGCTTGGGAGGTGGAGATTGCAGTAAGCCAAGATCGTGCCACTGCATTCCAACCTGGGCGATAAAGTGAGACTCAATCTCCAAAAAAAAAAAAAAAAAGAAAAAAAATGTCTTTAATGTAGCTAACTTCATCAATGATCTCAGCTGGATTTTCTGGATAACTTGCAGCTTCTACATCAGCACTGCTAGTTCACCTTGTACTTTCACTGTTGTTGAAACAGCCTCTTTCTTCGAATCTCATGAACAAACCTCTGTTAATCAAACTTTTCTTCTGTAGCTTCCTCATTTCTCTCAGCCTTCATAAAATTAAAGAGAATTAGAGCCTTCTTTAGATTAGGGTTTGGCGTAAGGGAATACTGTAATTGGTTTGATTTTTTTTCTTCCGATCACCCAAGCTTTCTTCATGTCAGCAATAAGGTGTTTCATTTTGTTATCATTCATGTGTTTCCTGGAGTAACACTTTTAATTTCCTTAAATAACTTTTTCTGTGCATTCACAACTTGGCTGATTGTCACCAGGGGCCCAGCTTTTGACATACCTTCCTCACTAAGCTTAGTCGCTTTTAGCTTTTGATCTCCAGTGAGAGACATTCAACTTTTCCTTTTACTTGGACACTTAGAGGTTTTGTAAATTTACCAGTTATCCTAATCTTAATATTGTTGTGTCTCAGGTAATAAGGAGGCCCAAGGAGAAAGAGAAAGATAGGTGAATGACCAGTTGATGGAATAATCAGAACAACATTTATCCATTAAGTTTGTTGTCTTATATGGGTACAGTTCATAGTGCTCCAAAATAATTTTAATAGTAACATCAAAGATTACTAATCACAGATTATCATAACAGAATAATTATGAAAGCTTTGTAATATTGTGAGCATTACCAAAATATGATTCAGAGACACAAAGTGAACACATACATGCTCTTAGAAAATAACACCAGTAAACTTGTTACACATCTTAAATTTGCAAAAAACCATGTTATCTGCAAAGTACAATAGGTGACATGCAATAAAACAGGTATACCTGTAGTTTTATAGTCATTTATGTGCGTATATTTTCCACCACAATGAGTGTACCTTAGAGAAAGTAGGCTATCTTAAACATATATCAATCTAGCAGATTGTATGTGTCCAGTGAAAATAATTATCCTAAAATGATTGGTTTTATTGAGGTTGGTTATGGGAAACAAGTACAAATTAGTTTTATGATATAGTCCAAAATGGTAGCTTAGATGTTTGCTCTCTTAAGTTTTCATGTGTCTCTGCAGGGCATATTCAAATATATCTTTCCACTTATGGAAAAATTGGTTTTCTATTTACTCTTAAGATACTTAACAGCAGTTATATTACTCTGTTCCTCCCAAAGGCATTATATTTTAACTCTGTAGAAAGATCACTGCTTTCTGTAATAATTTAAATGTATAGGAGCTGATTAGATGGTGCCTACCCAGATTAAGGCTTCATCTGCCTTTCCCAGCCCAGTGACTCCAATGTTAATCTACTTTGGCAACACCCTCACTGACACACCCAGGATCAAAACTTTGCATTCTTCAATCCAGTCTGGTTGACGCTCAGTATTAACCATCACATGTGGGGATTATGGGAATTACAATTCAAGATGAGATTTGGGTGGGAACACAGCCAAATCATATCACTCCCCCACCTCCTTTAACTTAATTTACCAGTTTGGATTATTTGACATGGTTTGTCCACTCCTTATTGTAATTCATTGTTTTTATGGCTGCAGGATTACTTACTTCTTGTTCTCCTCCTCCTTTTCTGGTTTCTCCAGCTGAGTTGTCTTTGTAGACTTCTCTTCGTTTGTTTTTCCTGTGGCCTCCAGAATGATCTCATCCAATTCCATGGCTTCAGTTACACACTGACAACTCTTTGACCTGTATGACTTGACTGCCAGTTTTATATTTAGAATCCTACCAGACAGTGGGCATCTGGAACAGTCACAGGCATCCTAGTCTTACTGTGTCTACAGCTGAATGTAATGTTTTCTCTTTCCCAAATCAATTCTGTTTCTTGTTTTTCTCAGTGTATGGTACTATTAGCCACACAACTTAATGAACCAGAAACCTGGAAATCATTGATTTTTCCCTCTCTATAGGCAATAAATTACCATCCGCTAGATTTTTGCCTCCCTAACACTTTGATCTTGTTTTCTTTTTGTATTGTTTTTAATAACTCTTATTTTAGCTTCAGTAGTACAAGTGTAGGATTGTTATATAGGTAAACTCACGTTATAGGGATTTGTTGTACAGATTATTAATCACACAGGTACTAAGCCTACTACCTAATAGTTATCTTTTCTACCCCTCTCCCTCCTCCATCCCCTCCCCTCTAATAGGCCCCAGTGTCTGTTGTTCCTCTCTTTGTGTTCATGACTTCTCATCATTTAGCTCTCACTTATTTGTGAGAACATGCAGTGTTTGACTTTCTGCTTGTGCATTAGATTGTCTCCAGCTCCATCCGTGTTCCCATTGAAAGACATGATCTTGTTCTTTTTTAATGCTGCATAGTATTCCATGGTATATGTTCCACATTTTCTTTATTAAATCTGTCTTTGATGGGCATTTAGGTTGATTCCATGTCTTTGCTGTTGTGAATAGTGCTGCAGTGACACATATGCATGTGTCTTTTTGGTTGAATGATTTATATTCCCTTGGTTATATACCTACTGTATTAGTCAGGGTTCCCTAGAGGGATAGAACTAATAGGATAGGTATATATAAAAAGAGGAATTTATTAAGTATTAACTTACACAATCTCAAGTTCCCACAATAGGCTGGCTGCAAGCTTGAGGAGCAAGTAGAGTCAGTCCAAATGTCAAACTCAAGAACTTGGATTCTGGTGTTTGAGGGCAGGAAGCATCCAGCCTGGAAGAAAGTTGTAGGCTGGGAGGGTAAGCCAGTCTTGTGTTTTCATGTTTTTCTGCCTGCTTTATATTCAAGGGTAGCTGATTAGATTGTGTCTACCAGATTAAGGGTGGGTCTGCCTTCTCCAGCCCACTGATTCAAATGTTAATTTCCTTTGGAGACACCCTCACAGACACACCTAGGAGTATACTTTGCATCCTTCAGTCCAGTCAAGACACTCACTATTAACTGTCACACGTCCACCTCTTGTCAACTCGAACCCATAGTTACACGTTCAGTTTCCACTAAAGCCCAGTAACAGGCCAAGAGCTGACTTTCAAAAGTTGAGTAGTTATCTGCAGAAGATGGTACGGACTTGCTCCAAAATCTAGAGGCCTCTGCTGTGATTGACCTATGGGGGTCTGCCAAAGGCTCCAAATGGCATCCCTGTCTGCCACTGACACCTCAAGCACCATTGGATCTGCTGGGTCTATAGCCCAAGTGGCAGAGCAGCTTGCACAGCAGCCTGGACTTGTTGCAGAGCCTTCTCCTGTTCTAGATCAGACTCAAAATTGGCAGCCTTTCAGATCACTTGATAAATGGGCTGGAGTAACACACCCAAATGAGGAATGTGTTGCCTCTAAAATCCAAATACGCCCACTGGGTGTTGTGCCTCTTTCTTGGTTGTGGGAGGGGCCAAATGCAGCAACTTATTCTTCACCTTAGAAGGAATATCTCAACAGTTCCTGCACTACTGGACCCCTAGAAATTTTACTGAGGTAGAAGTTCCTTGAATTGTATTCGGATTCATTTCTCATCCTCTGGCACGCAAATGTCTCACCAATAAGTCCAGTGTGTTTACTTCTTCTTGCTCACTGGATTCAGTGAGTGTGTCATCAATGTAATGGACTAGTGTGATATCTTACAAAAGCAAAAATGGATCAAGTTCTCTCTGGATAAGGTTATGACACAAAGCTGGAGAGTTGATATGCCCCTGAGGTGGGACAGTAAAGGTATATTACTGGCCTTGCCACCTGAAGGCAAATTGTTTCTGGTGGGCCTTATGGACAGGAATAGAATAAAGGCATTTGCCAAGTCAATGGCTGCATACCAGGCACCAGGAGATGTGTTAATTTACTGAAGCAATGAAACCATATCTGGTACAGTAGCTGCAACTGGAATCATCACTTGGTTAAGCTTAGGATAATCCAGTAGCATTCTTCAAGATCCACAGGCCAAATGGGATTGTTGAATAGAGATGTGTTAGGAATCACCATCCTGCATCTTTCAAGTCCTTGATGGTGGCAGTAATCTTTGTGGTTTCTTCAGGGATGCAATATTATTTTGATTTAGTATTTTTCTAGGCAGAGGCAGCTGTAATGGCTTCTATTTGGTTTTTCTCGCCATAATGGCTCTTGTCCTACCACTCAGGGAGCCAATGTGGGGGTTCTGCCAGTTACTAAGTATGTTTATGCCAACTGTGCATTCTGGCCCTGGGAAAATGACCACAGGATGAGTCTGGGAGTCTACTGTATACACAGTAAGTCAGACCTGAGCTAAAACTCCATTAATTACCTTATGGCCATAAGCTGCTACTTTAACTGGAGGACCACAATGACATTTTGTGTCCCCTGGAATCAACATCAGCTCAGAGCCAGTGTCAAGTAGTCCCTCAGTTGTCTTACCATTTCCGTTTCCCCACTGCACAGTTGCCCTGGGTAAAAGGCTGGAGGTCTCCTTGGGGAAGGGTAGGAGAAAGATTCACAGCATAAACTGTCAGTAATGTAGTGAGATCCTTCCTCAAAGGGACCTGGTCTCCCCTTCACTCAAGGGATTCTGGGTCTGTAAACTGGCTGAAGTCCTGAAATTAATTGAAGGGCTGTGATTCTGTTTTTATAATTCAAATTAGTCTTTTGTTTGTTCAAGAAGTTTTCTGCTTATATTAATGAAGTAGGAATGCAGTAGGCTTCCTACCAGTTTCACTTCTAGGAACACTATGATTAATTAGTCAATGCCAGAGCTCAATAGTCCAATAGTTGGACTATTCTGATTGCTGCTTTTTCTCTGGGTGTCCATTACAGTAGAGAGTAGAGGGTGGAATGGTGGTGGCTAGGGGTGGGAAAGGGGGAAACAGGCAAGTGTTAGTCAAAGGATATAAAGTTTTATTTATACAAGATGATTAAATCCTGAAGATCTGCTATACAACATAGTGCCTATAGTTAGCAACACTGTATTATATACTTAAAAACTTGCTAAGGAGGTGGATTTCATGCAAAATGTTTTTCTCTCTCACAGACACAAAATAATAAATAAGGCAGGAGGAAACTTTGGGAGGTGATGGATTGGCTTATGGCATAGATTGTGGTTATGATTTTACAAGTGTATATATATCTTCAAACTCATCAAGTTTGTACATTATTAGTACAGCTTATTCATATCAATTATACCTCAATGAAGTGGGTTTTTATTTTTTTTTAAAGAAGAGCGGTAATATTTTCATCTCAGGGTTATTGTGAAGACTAAATGCATTTAGAGCACTGCCTGGCAGGTAGTAAGTGATATATAAATGTTTACTATTATTGTTTTCTTCTTCTCTAAATGGTATTCTGTATAGCAGAGGACTCCATAGTCCTCCATTACCCATAGAAGGGCTGTCTGTTATTCTATAGTGATATCTTTATCCTCTCCCCTTTCATTAGTTTCCTAGGGCTGTCATAACATATTACCACAAACTGGGTAGCTTTAAAGCACAAAAATTTATTCTTTCCCAATTCTGAAGTCCAGAAGTTTGAAAACAGGGTGCCAACAGGGCCATGCTTCCTCCCAAGGCTCCAGGGAAAAATCCTTTGGTTCTTTAGTTTCTGTTTTTTCCAGGTATTTCATGTCTTGTTGCTGCATAAATCCAGTTTCTGCCTCTGTCTTACATGGCTCAATCTTAAATCTTAATCTTAAATATCCCTCTATTTTTCTCTTATAAGGACACTTGTCTTGGATTAGGGTCTACTTTGGTAATCCAGGATGATATGGTTTGACTGTGTTTTCACCCAAATCTCATCTTGAATTATAGTTTCCATAATCCCTATGTGTCATGGGAGGGGGTTGACAGGAGGTAACTGAATCATGGGGGTGATTTCCCCCATGCTGTTCTCATAATAGTGAGTGGGTTCTCATGAGATCTGATGGTTTTATAAGGAGACTTTTACCACTTTGCTCTGTACTTCTCCTTCCTGCCGTCATGTGAAGAATGATGTTTTTGCTTCCCCTTCTGCCATGATTGTAAGTTTCTTGAGACCTTCCCAGCCATGCTGAACTGTGAGTTAATTAAACCTCTTTTTTAAAATAAATTACCCAGTATCAGGTATGTCTGTCAATTCACACACACTTAACCTCTGGAGTGATGCTTTCTGAATAGGGTGACATTTATAGGTTCTGGGGATTAGGACCTGGACATACCTTTTTTTTTTTTTTTTTTTTTTTTTTTTTTTTTTTTTTTTTTTTTTTTTTTTTTTTTTTTTTTTTTGGTGTGTGTGTGAGGGGTCACCCTTTAACTCTCTATAACCCCAAATAGGAGAGCGGCCTTTTCCTCTACTTTTCCATGTTGAAAAATCTCAAGGGACGAGTTGGATTAGCTTAGTTTTATTAATATGATAAGTCACTTTTAGAAGTGGAAGTGCAGGACATTACAGGTGACCTATCCTCACCCTTAACTTGCCTATTTCTTCAGTAAAAGGAGTCAGTTGCATAGCCTAAACATGATTTTAGGGACAGCTGTAAACAGTAGGCACTCAACATATCTTTATATAGAATTGATACTCCTTTTTTTGCTTTTTCAATATGGCCGCAGTCTGACCTAGTAGGTTATTGAAAATATTCTCAAGCTGGATAATATCTTTTAAAAAGATACAGAATTTCTGTCTACTTTTTATAAGTCCCAGGTCTTCTTGCACTAGTTTGTTGCTGGGAAGCTGCTTCTTGATGTAGGAAGTCGATTCCCTAAATGACACATGTTATGGTGCTTAGAAACTGAAGCTCTCCATAAGGCTTCCCAGGAGTTTTGTTTTGTTCCCTAAGTGGTGATACATCAGTGTAATCTTTTTCTTTGAAAAAATTATTTACCATAATATTTGTTCCTTGCAAATGCATTCTCATTGATAGATTACTGCAATCTACTCTTCCATTAGCTTGTTGATAATACAGTCTATCATTTTTATTCTAACGGTACCTAGTACTTGATTCAGAACTAGAATCTCAGTTACAGGATGTCACTGGCTCTGAGATAATTTGAGCTCTGCCTTGTATTCAGATAGCTGTGCAAATTTCAGTTGCCTATATGAATTCCCTACTAATGAAGAAATATTTGTTGTAATACTTTTAGAAACTACTATCCATAGAGCTAATTGGCAGCCTCTCTCCCCTCAGGTACAGATAGATTAATGATACCTAACCAATCCTAGATTGTTCTGTGAAGATTAAGTGCAGTTAAAAATAGTGATAATAGGTCATTTCCTTAAAATTACAATAATTATTAAGTAATAAAACATTTACCTATTTGTAGAATAGGTAGATAGTAAACAAGTTTCATCATTATGTCCAGGGCAAAGACTATTTATTTAATAGTATTCAGGTGCTTGAAAAAGTCATGGCAAGCTGTGTGGCTCTGCCATGTAGCTAATTCAGGAAAAAGTGGAGAAGTTAGAGAAGATGGAAAGAATCATGGCGCGATTAATGAGAGTGACTGTGTAGCTGGGAATGTAAAATATGAGTCGTTGAGCTCACATTGTATTGTAATGTTTGAAGCAAGGAATGCCCAGCAAAGTAGTAGATAGCAGCAACAGATCATTTTAAAATAATAGTCTTTTTATTCATCATTGCTGTGTAGTTTATTAATATTTACCAATTTAAATGCTCATGCTAGTATTATTTACACATTTCTACAAAATAATCTATAGAATGGTAATGCATTCTTATATGTTGGGTACAAATTTTTCCTAGGTAGCTTTACCCACAATCCAGTTGTTGTATTAGTATTGATCAGTATTTGATTAGTAGTTTTCAAATGTGATTTTGAAATATCCATTATTTCCTTTTTTTAAAAAATTCATTCCCTTACCTCTTTTTTTTTTTTATTGGATGAAATAGTCTGTGTATCATAAGCCACAGATTCCTCAATAAATATGTGACTTTACTCCTTAGCAAAACTTTTCTTCTTTTGCCCTGTTGGTAATAGAAATATCCTGAATTTAAACTCACTGGAGAGTAACAAGTTTCTTGGTCAGAAAAATGACCAGTGAGAGAGTAAATGTTTGTCTATGAATAAATTTCTTAGGCCTAAACCCAAAGATACACATAGAAGCAGGGTAGTATAGAAAGAAAACCTTTTGGTTTGTTTGTGTTTTTCAAGACGGAGTCTTGCTCTGTCACCCAGGCTTGAGTGCAGTGGTGCAGTCTTGGCTCACTGCAGTCTCCGCCTCCTGGTTCAAGCAATTCTCCTGCCTCAGCCTCCCAAGTAGCTGGGATTACAGGCGCCCACCATGTAGAGACGGGTTTTCACCATGTTTGCCAGGCTGGTCTTGAACTGCTGACCTCGTGATCCGCCTGCCTCGGCCTCCCAAAGTGCTGGGATTACAAGTGTGAGCCACCGCACCCAGCCAAGAGAGCCTTTAAATATTTTCAAAATTGTATGGTTAGCTGAAATTGTCAGTGCCAGGACAACTGCTGGCACCTCAATCATCAGGTTCTGTGTGTATTTGCATCAGTGGTTTTGAAGGCTTGGCTACAAACTGGAACATGATAGTGAGCTTTTTAAAAGAGTATTAATGTCAGAATCCCACCCTTTAGTCAGCCTGGGGTGGAGCCTGGGCATGTGTGTATCTTTTTAAGCTCCCTAGGTGATTCTAATGTTCAACTAGGGTTGGAAACCACTGATTTACATGAGCCAGATAATGTCTATTAAGAAAATCTAAAATAGTTACTAGATAAAATATTTGGATCCACTGTTCATTCTTCTAATTTGTAGATTTTATATTTGTTTTTCAAAGTAGTTTACATTTTTGGCAATTTTATCAGTATTTAACTAATGGTATAAGATACTCACCAGTGCCAAAGTAGGGTCAAAAATCAGTGTTTTTCAACTTTTTCTGAACACTAGATTCAATTTGGAAACTTTTACAGTCCTAATGTAAATCTAGGCCACACTCAGAACAGTTAATTCAGAATCTTTGAAGGTTAGGACCCAGGCATCATCATTAATATCATTATTATTATTTTTATAGTTTCCCAGGTGATTTCCTTGTAAAGCCATATTTGAAAGCCACAAATCTAAATAAATTTTGGTTGACTTAATTTTCTTTAAATGATTTCAGTTATGTACAGTCTCACTTTGTCTCTCTTTTTCAGGATATTATTGATAGACTTATAATTTTGAATTCTGAAGCTAAGATTCGTTCTTTATTCAACTATGAACAATCACATATCTTTGGTCTAAGGTAAAGTGCTGCATTTTACTTTTGATATTATATTTTATATTTCACAGGTAAGTATTTAAAATTAGCTAATATTTGAAAGCATATTTAAAGGTAATTTGTCTTCTTGTAATATTATAGACAAAGTAAATTATGGCAATTAGATTTTTGTACCATGGACTTTGTCTGAGTTCGGATTCTGTATTATTATAGTGTCTCCCATTCCTTACTTTAATAGCGGCATTTAGGGACTATTTTATTTTATTTACTCATTAGTCCACTTGACCTTCCCTGGGTTGGTATTTGGTTAGATTCTTGTCGTAATATAACCTTAAAAGAGGCGTAGAAATGGATGATTTATCCTGAGACCCAAGTTTTGCTCTTTGTTGTTAATCATTGCTTTTCAACTTTACTTTGCCTCAAGTTTAAATCTCTCCACTTGAGTTCATGTTCCTTGACATTTTATTTCCCATATTCAAATGGGAAATAAGGAATAGTTGGTAGGGCTACAGGGACTCCTGAATTTTGCAGTGTTTTCATCATATGTAAACATATTATTTGCTTCCCTACCTATAAATTATTACCTTTAAAAGCAGCTGAATTAAGGAAATTTTTCATTTTCATAGTTTCATGATTTTTCTTTCTTTTCTATTAGCAAAGTAACTTCTTTAGACTTGAGGGAGGTCAATGATAATTCACTACCTAGGAAGGAAAGCAATTATTTTTCTAAAGTTAGAATTCTCTGATGGTAGTATATTTTTACTTTTTTAAAAACTGTATATTAATAGATGAGCTTTGTGTTTGGACTTTATCGTTCAAATAAGGTATAACAAAGGTGCTGCCATTATAGTTCTTTGAGTAGCGTGCCCTTTATCTAAAAATGTGTTTTCACATTAAATTTTAATTTTTAGTCTGTAATTTCAGATCTATCAGATAGCAAGATTGCTGTGGGAAACTAGGAAAAACTGCATTCAGTAGAATTTTCTTTTGTGTAGCAAATATCTTTCTCCGGTTTGCAGTTATATAACATTGATTTTGGCCTCTTGTTGATATACTGAGTAAATTTCTTTTCTTTTTTTTTTCCGTGTGTGTTTTCTTTCTTCTATGGAATAATATTTTTGTAGTGTTCTTTGGAAGAAGATTTAACAATAGGACTTTATAAAGTTATATAAAAAGCAATTCAAGAAGTGAAATGCTCCTGGGAATAACATACATAATTTTCATAGTGCATGCTTTTTTGTAATATCCAAATGTTATCATTCTATCCTACTGTAAAGAATTTACTATCCCACTGTTAGTAGATGTAATAGAATATAATGCAGTATGGTGGTTAGCAACGTGGACCTTGTGGTGAGACTGCCTGCTCTTTACTGGTTGTGTTAGATGGGGTCTCAGTTACTCATCCGTAAAGTGGAGGATAATTGCATTATTTTCCTTATAGAGTTATTGTCATAATTGATATAAAAAATTAAAAGGGCTTACAATCGTGCCTGGTACATAGAAAGCACTGTGAAAATAGTAGCAGTAATAGTTCTAATAGTAATTCTTCATGCCTTTCTTTATATCTACTGGACCTATACTGCTTTTGTGTTTTACTCTGAAATAATTTTGGTCTTCATTTTTTCAGTATCTCAGTAGTCATAAACATGCTACTTAGTAATTTGCTTGTTTTATAGCAACGTTCAAAATGAGAAAATGACAAAATCACTTTTTGAGGAAAAGTTTGTATTTTAACTTGGGTACTTTTAAACAAGTTTTTCTTTCACAAATTTGTTTTATGTTTTGAGATTCCTATTCATAATAATCTTTAATTCAGGTATATTTATAAGTCATACATTTTAAGCTAATAATTTACTTTCATTTTTCTAATTTCTGTTATTGGTCATTGATGTCTAATGGTGATAAATCTAGATCATAGCTTTGCATTATTTATAAATCTTGTGGTTCTGTGTGTTTGGGATTCTTAACCATATGTTTCTCTTTTATTCCCACAGCATTTTTGCTTGTTTCTAGTTAAGCCTTCCTTGTACCTTTCTCTTCAGTAGATCACCCATTAATGTGTCTGAGTCTGTGTTTAGCATTGCTTGTTCCATTTACTTTATATGTTCTTCTGCCTCAAAGTGTAGCAGTAGCATTAAGGGTAATGCTTGGTACAACTTATTTATCACAACACTCAGATGGAGCTAATATGAGGCTTAGTGAAATGGGGCATGAACAGCATCACATTCCATTTAAAGTTCTGAATTTTAATTTGCCAAGATCTTACAAATCTTACATTGTAAATGACTAATATTCAAGAAGGGTTCTTCTTGGATTAGCCTCCCTCCTTTCCCCTTTCCCCTTTTCTCCCTCTTCCAACCTATTCTTTTTTGCTGGATCATTCCCATTGGTGTGAAGACATGCCTTCATGTGTCCTGTCTTACAGTGAAATACAACAAACTATACAAAGAAATACCCTGGACCTTACAGCTCCTTGCAGCCACTGACCAAATAGCAAAATATGTCTGTACAGACTGCCCTCAGTGGCTCACCTGTATTTACTCCTCAGCTCACTCTCATTTGACATTGTCTTTAGAATTCTGTCAGAACTATTCATCCTGCTCCTCGCTAGATCACCTGTAACTTCCATGCTAATGATTCTAGTGCGTTCTTCTCTTTTCCTATCTTACTGTAACTGTCAGTAGCGTTTGATATAGGGGACCATTTTTTTTTCCTGCAGTTTCCATCTCTCTCCTTTTTTTTTTTTTTCATTCTTTAGGCAACCATTGAATGTTGGAATACTCAGCATTTAGTCCTGGGCTTAGGACCAAGGACGCTAGCTTTCTGTACACTCTACTCCTAACTTATTCCACTTAAACATTTGCCTTTAAATATCATTTATATGCTAGTGGATGCCCCCATGTATATCTCTAGCCCAAACCTTTCTTTTCAGCTGCCAGACCTATATATACACCTGCCTTCTGACATCTCAGTGTATACATTTCTCATTTAAACATGTTTAAAATTGAACTTTGGGATCTCTCAAACCCCCTTCTACAAAAACAAACCAAATAAATCTTTCATTTCTATCTCATTAAGTGACCCGCAGCCGTCTCTTTAACTGCTTAATCTTGAAAGTCATCGTAACTTTCTCTGTTTTTTAAACAATAATTTATCTTTATTATAAATAAACTGATCAATGCAGAAAATTAAATACAATGAAAAGACATTTTTTACTAGTCTAAAAGTATCATTATTAGTACTGAGGAAAATCATTCTAGACATCTTTCTGTACATATACAGAGAGAAGGATATACAGATAAGTAAAAATAAATTCTTTTTTAAAAATAGAATTATAGTACAGTTACCACTTTAAGTTCGAACTGAATTCTTTAGGGAAAAAAAAAAAAAAAGAAACCCCAGTGTAATACTGAAGGAATTGCTGAATTTCAAATAACTGTTTTTTCGCTTCAGGGGTCATTATTTTCTGAGAGATTCCTCTAAGGTAAAGAGAAAAGATTATGTAAAACATTTCCAGAGGTGTGAGCATGATATTTCACTTTTGGACAGTATCGATCAACTCTACTGTGATCGATGAAGACATTCATGCTCTTGTCAGCTGCCCACTTCCCCTGTGCTAAAAAGTAGTTCCTTTGCCCATTTCCTAACCTACCTTTGTGAGTCAGAGACCCTATCTTCCTTCCTACCGCGGAGGGAGATCAAGGAATAAGGTAATCTGCATTTTTCAGTGTAGTAACCTAATGTATGAAGTGCCTTTTATGTGTGACTATGGAGTAAGATTTTCAATTTAAACATTTCTTCTTCTTTATTTACTCAACCAGTATTTATTGAACTTGCATTCTGAGCTATGCCCTGTGCTGTGTGTGGGGGATGCAATGATGAGTGAATCAGATGTGGTGCTAATTCTCTTTTACATTGTTATCTGTGAGGAGTAAGATATTAAGATAATCAAAGAATGTGAGGTAATTAAGGCAGAAAAGAAATACGTTCTTATAAAGCCCTCACCCATCTTTTATCATTTTAAGTTACGGGCAATTCTGGACACCATTGTGTGGCTTACCTTCATATATCTCTACCTTTCCTGTGTACAATATTTCCTACCCTTCCTTAGCCTGAGCTAATGCCCTGAGGAGGTTAGACTCCTTATCTCCCTCAAGGACAAAACAGCATTTATTACTGCCTGTCTCCTTGTTTTTTATGTCTTGACTACTGTCTTCGCTTTTGTCTGCTTGTACAAACTCAGCCCATCCTTCACCACAAAGCTTGCTCTATGAATTACTTATAGTCCATTCTGACCTTGTCTTCTCTTTGCATGTCTCTTGCCTTTATAGCTCTTCTTACAGATTTAATATTTAATTTATTTCTTCTTTCTGACTAAAACTTCAGCTTCCTCAGGGAATATCATTTTCTTCTATTTTCATGTCTACCATATTGTCTCCTTTTCTTCTACTTCATGTCTACCAGATTAACATTTATTTGTTAAATCTGCTGCTTGATTGAAACAGTTGTCTCGAAACTTCTGATACTGCTCAAGGCTTAGCAGTTTAAAGTTTTCTTAACCATTTTTAGTAGGTTTAGAGGAATATTATATTCCTTCTGTCACATTTTATTTCAATACAGAAGCTGTATATATTGTGGGGAAACATTGTATCGTCATTTAATATTGTTTTCTTTGTATCAAACTAACCATGTTAATTATTATTATAGGCTGTAGAATTGCAGCTCTTTTTTTTTTGTTTTTTACTTTGAATGGTCTTCAGTGCTAAAGATGTACTTAGTTTTAACAACTTAAATCTTACATTGTAACTCTTAGTTAAATAGATATAAAAATTCAACATGGCTTAAAAATGCTAATATCGTTTTCTTAAAACCTATTCCTTCTTTGCTTATTTGAAACTATAATGTGGCCCATTTATTGTTAATTTTCTTCAAAACAAAACTCAGGAGTCTATACTTACAGACCAGCCTTTAAAATTAATCATTTGCTGTTTATTATTTTACATTTACCCATCAACAGTAAATTTTATATATACTACAATGAAGAGTTTTATGCATCATTAGCTTCTTTGTAAAAATGTGACCTGTGAGATGACATTTTTAAAAAAGTTAAAAATTTCGTATTTGTTTTAAAAATTAGTGTAATTAAAAACAGTTTGGTTTTTTAACAAGTAACAAACAGCCAAATGTTAGTATTTCATCACAGCAAATTGCCAAATTATTTATTTCCAGTGACACAGTTGTTAACTAGACTTAAATGTGATTAACATTATTAATAAGAAATAATCTCACAATTACTTCTTGCAGTATTTAATATCAGAAATTCGAATGTATAATGATAAAACCATCCACATTTTGGATTTTATACACACATATATAGTTAGATACATATACACACACATCCAGAATTTAGTTTCTCATGTTAATAAAGAATAAAAATAATCAAATGATCTGTTACTAATTGAAGACATCAGTAAGTAACCCAAAATCATAATTTAATCAATTCTTGTTTACATAGAAAAATTCAAGAATGCTAAAAAGGAGAAAACAACACTCATTACCCTACCTCTTTATGGTAACTACTGTTAACCCTATTATGCTTATATTTTGACCTTTAGCTACAGATTTTTTAAAATAGGAGTGTTACTGTTTTGAGACTTCCTTTTTTTACTTAAGTATGTAAAATTATCAGCCAGGCGTGGTGGTTTACACTTGTAATCCCAGCAGTTTGGGAGGTCGAGGTGGGCAGATCAGCTGAGGTCAACAGTTTGAGACCAGCCTGCCCAACATAACAAAACCCCTTCTCTACTAAAATGCAAAAATTAGCCAGGCTTGGTGGCGAGCACCTGTAATCCCAGCTACTCGGGAGGCTGAGGCAGGAGAACCACTTCAGCAGAAACAGTACCATATGTTGGACACTGATTTAGAGCACACACGGCCTTCTGTAGAATTTGCCCCAACCCTGCAATGTATTGTCACCAAGTTGGCATTGTCACTGTGACTTGGAAAGGCCATTTCACTGTTCTATCAATCCAGCTGCTTCAGGATGATGGAGAACACTGTAAGACCAGTGAATTCCATGAACATAAGCTACTGCCCACTTCTTTAGCCGTAAAGTGTGTGCCTTGGTCAGAAGCATTGTTGTGTGGAATACCATGATGGTGAATAAGGTATTAGATGAGTCCACTGTTGGTAGTCTTGGCAGAAGCATTGCATGCAGGATAGGCAAACCCATATCTGGAGTAAGTGTTTATTCCAGTGAGGACAAACCTCTGCATTTTCCATAATGGAAGAGGTCCAGTGTAATCAACCTGCCTCCAGGTAGCTGGCTGATCACCCCAAGGAATGGTCTCATATCAAGGGGTAAGTGCTGGTCTCTGCTTCTGGCAAATGGGGCACTTAGCAGTGGTCATAGCCAGGTCAGCCTTGGTGGGTGGAGCTCATGAGTAACCTCCATTCCTGCCACCATGGCCACTTTGTTCATAGATCCGTTGAGTGATGACAGTGGTGGTTGGGGAAAGAGGCTGAGTGGTGTTCACAGAACAGGTCATCCTATCCACTTGATTATTAAAATCCTTCTCTGCTGAGGTCACCTGTTGGTGAGCACTCACATGGCATACAAACATCTTCACGGGTTTTGACCACTCAGGGAGGTCCTTCCTCATACCTCTTTTGCAGATTTCTTTGTCACCAGTTTTCCAATCATGCTTCTTCCAAGTCCCTGACCATACAGCCAAATCATTGGCTACAGCCCATGAATCAGTATATAATCACACAGTTGGTCATTTCTCCTTCCATGCAAAGTGCACAACCAGGTGCACTGCTCGAAGTTCTGCCTACTGGGAAGATTTCCCTTCAGTGCTATCCTTCAGGGATGTCCTAGAAAGGGGCTATAGTGCTGCAGCTGTCCACTTTCAGGTGGTGCCTGCATATCATGCAGAACCATCTGTGAACCAGGCCCTAGTCTTCTGTTCCTCTGTCATCTGATCACGGGGAACTGCCCATGAGGCCATGGGTATAGGCTGGGGAGAGAAGGCAGGGTGGCAGGAATGGAGACTAAAGGCATTTGAGCCACTTCCTCATTAACTTATTTGTGCCTTCAGCACCTGCTTGAGCCTGATTACGTGTATACCACTTCCACTTGATGATGGAATGCTGCTGTGCATGACCCACTTTATGACTAGATGGGTCAGAAAGCACCCAGTTCATGATAGGCAGTTCAGGTCACATGGTGACTTGACTCATAGTCAAACATTCAGTTTCCACCAAAGCCCAGTAACAGGCCAAGAGCTGTCTCTCAAAACTAGAGTAGTTATCCTCAGAAGATGGCAAGGCCTTGCTACAAAATCCTAGAGACCTCCACTGTAATTCCCCTATGGAGACCTGCCAAAGGCTCCAAGCAGCATCCCTGTCTGCCGCTGACACCTCAAGCACCATTGGATCTGCTGGATCATGTGGCCCAAGTGGCAGAGCAACTTGCACAGCAACCTGGACCTGTTGCAGCACCTTCTGTTCTGGACTCCAGTCAAAACTGGCAGCCTTTTGGATCACTCAATAAATGGGCTGGAGTAACACACCAATCCGGAATGTGTTGCCTCTAAAATCTAAATAGGCCCACTAGGTGTTGTGCCTCTTTCTTGGTTGTAGGAGGGGCCAAATGCAGCAACGTGTCCTTCACATTAGAAGGAATATCTCAACAGGCCCCACACTACTGAACCCCCCTAGAAATTTTACTAAGTTAGAAGGTAGGTCTCTGAATTTTAGTCAGGTTTATTTTCCATCCTCTGGCACGCAGATGTCTCAGCAATAAGTCTAGCATGTTTGCTACTTCTTGCTCACTGCATCCAGTGAGCATAATGTCATCAATGTAATGGACCAGTGTGATATCTTGTGGAAGCAAAAAACAATCAAGTTCTCTCTGGATAAGATTATGATACAAAGCTGGAGAGTTGATATATCCCTGAGGTTGGACAGTAAAGGATATTGCTGGCCTTGCCAGCAGAAGACAAATTGCTTCTGGTGGGCCTTACAGACAGGAATGGAGAAAAAGGCATTTGCCAAGTCAATGGCTGCATACCAGGCACCAGGAGATATGTTAATTTCCTCAAGTGATGAAACCACATGTGATACAGCAGCTACAGTTGGAGTCACCACTTGATTAAGCCTATGATAATCCATTATCATTCTCCAAGATCCATCTGTCTTCTGCACAGGCCAAATGGAAGAGTTGAATGGGAATGTGGGAATCACCACCCATGCGTCCTTCAAGTCCTTGATGGTGGCACTAATCTCCGTAATCCCTCCAGGGATGCAATCTTGTTTTTGATTTAGTATTTTTCTAGGTAGAGTCAGCTCTAGTGGTTTCCATTTGGCCTTTCCTACCATAATAGCTCTCACCCTAACAGTCAGAGAGCCAATGTGGGGATTCTGCCAGCAGCTAAGTGTATCTATGCCAATTATGCATTCTGGTACCAGGGAAATGGCCACTGATGAGTCTGGGGACCCGCTGGACATGCTGTAATTCAATATGAGCTAAAACTCCATTAATTACATGACCTCTGTAAGCCACTACTTTAATTGGAGGACCACAATAACATTTTGTGTCCTCCGAAATCAACATCGGCTCAGAATCGGTGTCCTGTAGTCCACGTAATGTCTGATCATGCACAGTTACCCTGGTAAAAGGCCTCCTTAGGGAAGGATGGGAGAAACATTCACAGCATAAATTGTTGCTACTATAGTGGGGTCCTTCCTCCTGGGGACCTGGTCTCCACTCAAGGGGTTCTGGGTCTATAAACTGGCTCAAGTCTAGAAATTGATTGGTGGGCTGTATTCTCTGTTTTTATAATTCAGATTAGTCTTTTGTCCATTTGACCTAGAAGTTTTATGCTAATATAAATTAAGCAAGAATGTATTAGACTTCTTATCAATTTCACTTCTAAGAACACTGATTAATTAGCCAATGCCAGAGCTCTGCATGAGTCAGGCTGTTCTGATTGCCTCTTTGTCTCTGTTGTCCGTTACAGTGGCTGGGCCCATCTTGCCTTTGGTGATTGGGTGCTGCCACTTGGCCCTTGCCACCTCGGGATCAATTGTTCTTACTGCATTTAAATTTTATAGTGGAATGACCTCAGTTCCCACTGTTAGATCTCACATACAGAGCAGAGCAATTACAGGGCTCTTCAGAGATGCAGGTACGGACCTCACAAATCTGTTTCACAAGGTATTTGTTCAAGGGTATATCTTCTGGAACCTCCCAGATGGGATGAGTAGATCTAAAGTGACGAAACCACTCCACCATCTCAATCTCCCTAAGACTCTGGATTCCTTCTTCTACATTAAACTGAGAGAGATTAGACATATCTAGCTTGCTCACAGTGGGCCATCTTTAATTCGTATTTCAGCTTATCAAGCAAATAGACTATTAGAATCTTTTATAACTCCTCGAGCTGAAACATAAAATACAAAGTCCCTACTTAGTGGAACTAAATCAGTAAATGCAGCCTGATCCAACTCTGTGTTCCACCCACTGTTATCCCATACCCTGAATATCCATTCTTATGCCTGTTCTCCAGATTTCTGTGTATATAAGTTATATATACAGAAGTCAAGCAGTTCTTTTGAAGTGTAGCACACCTCCTCTTGGGTCACAGTCGCAACCCCACCTCTAGGGGCCCACCGGGACTTTAGTCTAGTTATAGGTCTGGAAGCAAACAAGGGTATTGGGGATGGCTTCTGAGGAGAATCAACATTATCTTGACTGGAAACTGCCTCAGGGGAGGCCAGCACTGTTACTTTAGGCAGCACAGGGTTTATCTCCTCAGACAAAGTGGAAAGGCTGATGGCAGCATGGGCCCGGGAGGGGATGTCGCCACTACTGGGGATGGGAAAGCTGTTTCTTCTGGAAAAGGTTCATCAGAGTTTACAAACTCAGGGTCTTCAGCTTCACCAGAGGCCTTCCACACATCCTCATTCCAAGTTGCAGGGTCCCACTCCTTTCCAATCAATACCCTCACTTTAACAGTAGACATCTGGCAAGGCTGTGCATACACCTTTTGTTTCAGGTCAGCCACTTGCATGATAAGAGCTTGTGTCTGTTTTTCTACAATTTCAGTTCTTTTTCAGCTCAGGAGTTAAGCTTCTTACTCCGGGCAGTCTTTGCAGATTTGAGGCTCAGGATCTGCTTCTGAAGCCAGGAGACAGAATCTCTTAGTTCATCATTTTCTTCATCAGTTTGTCCATTGAACTTGGGAGCAACCAACCAGCTTCATTATGTTCCTTAGTTCTCCATGTATGGCCAAAGGTATCATGCATGGAGTCACTAAACTTGCCTCTCACAAGCAGTGAATCAGGAGTGTCAAATGCATTTATTTTGCATAACTCTCTAAACAGTTCATGCCAAGGAGTATCAGTGTTCTCCATACTATTACAAGTAGAGTCCTTAGCATTTTTGAATCTAATCATATTCAGCAGCCAACTCCAGAAACCCCAAAACCAATGAAAGAATTCCATCCTTAATATTCTGTTCCTTTAGAACCACTCTTGGTACCAGAATCTGTATTAGTCAGGGTTTCCTAGAGGAATAGAACTAATATGATATATATAGTTCTATCCCTATATTTATATGTGTGTATATATATATATATATATATATATATATATATATATATATCATACTAGTTCTTACATGATCACAAGTCCCACAGTAGGCTGTCTGTAAGCTTGAAGAGCAAGAAGAACTAGTTTGAGTCTGAGAAGTGAAGAACTTGGAGTCCAATGTTTGAGGGCAGGAGACATCCAGCATGGGAGAAAGATGTAGGCTGGGAGGCTAGGCTAGTCTCACATTTTCACGTTTATCTGCCTGCTTTATATTCTATGGCAACTGATTAGATGGTGCCTACCAGATTAAGGGTGGATCTGCCTTCTCCAGCCCACTGACTCAAATGTTAATCTCGATCGGCAACACCCTCACAGACATACCAAGATCAATACTTTGCAACATTCAATGCAATCAAGTTGACACTCAGTATTAATCATCACATGCCCCCAAACCATACTCTGTATTTACAAAAGCTCCAACTAATATCCAACTGCAGGGGAACCAGCACATTTCTAAAACACAGATCTGAATTTGGTACATAGAGTGAGTGAGCAGGCCTCCTGTAGTCTCTGCTCATTCTTTGCAGCACTTACAGAATTTTATTGGCAAACAGAGCTTGTTCGCCATTTCTCTTCTCTAGATATGGTTGTATGTGTATTAAAATTTAAAAGTTTCAGATTTGAGGGTGTGGTTACTGTGTATATAATTTATGTACTTTTCTTGGTTTTGATAGCAGACAGGGAATTAAGATTTACATTTCTGCTACTTTTGCATGTGCCGATCAGAAGGAAAACTTTTATGTTGGAAAAATGAAGTGTGTTTGGTTAAGTGTGATACATATATGTGCACATGCGTGTGCATGCATACATATAACAAAAATTCTCATATGTGTATACATACATACATGTGAATGTATATTACATATACATAGACACATATGTATCTTAACCAAACACATAAACATATATACACATGTATATATGCATACACACATTGTATTTTCTTAGAGTTTATAAAAGTATAGTTTATGGTGATGTATACATGGACTTATTTAGATTGTTAATACAAAAGAAATGTTTTTCATCCCTGAATATACTGAATTAGTACTAGGAGAAAATGACAGGAAAAAGAGAAGGAAGGGGCTTATGACTGTAATTGTGAGATAAACCAAGAACATGTTTGGAATTCTTTCAAGTGGAAATGACAAACAGCTAAGACTAAACTTTATCTGATCATTGTAGTTACCCCAGACAAATGCCCGCCTCCACACATGAATGATGTAATATTTTAACAGCAATTCAGAAAGTTTATAGTAATTAAGAACAGAGTTATTATGTTTCTGGTAAGATTTGATTTGGGTTTTAAGTAAACTCCTGGGAGATTCACCATATCCAAAATACATCTCAAAACAAATGAAAAGGCTGGTCCCTCATCTTACAGATTATTTTATTTCTTCAGATGGTTCAAATAAACATTACACATAAAGGAGACACTGATTTTCATTTCCAGAAATAAAATTAGAGGGTGGAGGGAGGATGAAAATGAGGAGGGAAGGGAGAGTAGGTGGGTGTGTGGTGAGGATAGAGAGAGTGTGTGTGTGTGGCAGGGATAGAGAGGGTGGATGTGATAGAGTATATATGTGTGAGGGAAAGGGGTGTGTGTGTGGCGTAGAGGTCGGGAGGAAGACAGAGGGAAGAATGGTGGGGTGGGCAGGGAGAGGAAGGAGGAGGAAGCATGGGAGAGCAGGAAGAAAGGATGAGGTAGAGGGGAAGGAGGGAGGTTGAAACTGGTGGGGAGGCAAGGAGGGAGATCAGGTGAGTAAAAGAGTGGGAGGCTTGGGGGGAGGTTTGGAAAGAGAGGGAAGGAGGGTGATGGGGGAGGGAGAGGGGTGTGTGTGTGTGTGTGAGTGGGTGTGGGTGTGTGTGTATTGGGCTCAGAAAAAGAAATTATATGGTTTGTGGCATTTTAAAATCTAGCTCTTTTTTTTTTCTTCTTTATTTTTTATTTCCATAGGTTTTTGGGGAACAAGTTGTATTTGGTTACGTAAGTTTTTTTTTTTTTTTTATTTGCACTTTAGGTTCTGGGGCACATGTGCAGATCATGCAGGATTGTTGCATAGGCAAGGAGGTTTGCTGCCTCTGTCCCCCCGTCACCTATATCTGGCATTGCAGTGATGCTAAATGCTCATTTTCACACTAAATTGGGAAGCTTTCTTTGCATCTGAAGCAAAACAATGTATCTTGTTCATAATTGGACATGAGGATCAAGTGCCAAATTCTTAGTGTCCTGGCTTACTTAGAGCATATGTTCTGAGCATAGTGGTCTCTACAGGACTGGTGGGAAACCCGAGTGAGGGCTCACAGTAGGGTTAGTGTGAGCTGGTATGCATATCCTGCCCTTAGACTGCTCTTTTGATTATAACTAGGTTATGCTAGTTGTGCTTCTTGGTGCATATTCAAAGATATATTGATGTCTCCTGGGTAATGCTCCATGCTATGCAGCTGTGTATAGTGTTATAATGATAAATTCGATGTCTGTAAACTACTTGGGGCTATAGAGTCAACATGTTACAAGCATTTTTTTCTAGTGGATAAGAAGCCCAGCCAGGCGCAGTGGCTCATGCCTGTAATCCCAGCACTTTGAGAGGCCGAGGCAGGCAAATCACCTGAGGTCAGGAGTTTGAGACCAGCGGGATAAACATGGAGAAACCTCATCTCTACTAAAAATATAAACAATTAGCCGGGCGTGGTGGCTCATGCCTGTAATCCCAGCTACTCAGGAAGCTGAGGCAGAAGAATCACTTGAACCCCCAGGGGGAAGAGGTTTTGGTGAGCCGAGATCATGCCGTTGTACTCCAGCCTGGGCAAGAAGAGCAAAACTCCGTCTCAAAAAAAAAAAAGCCCTTAATTGGTGTATTTACATTTTATAATATATAGGCATAACATATAAACATATAAATGCTTAGAAGGTCAATATAATGAATATTAATATTATAGTCTTAATATTATGTAACAATATATTATCTGCTGGAAATGCTCAGTAGGAGTCTCTCAGTCTTTTTTTTTTTTTTTTTGAGGCAGGGTCTCACTCTTTTGCCCAGGCTGGAGTGCAGCGGCTCGATATCAGCTCACTGCAACCTCCACCTCCCAGGTTCAAGCAATTCTCCTGCCACAGCCTCCTGAGTAGCTGGGATAATGTTTGGCATGGAAATCCTGTGAGTCTCAGGGCTCTGGACTGACCCTGGTTGTAATTCGTTGCTCTGAAGTTCTTACTGAGTAGACTGTGATTTGTTCCTGAGTACACTTCCGTTTTGGGATGTCAAAAATACCAATTTCCTGTGGTTAAACTGAAATCTTTTACTCAAAACGAATTTTATTTCAGGTTTTTAATGTAAACAAGATAAACTCCTTTGGGATGTCAAATTGGCATTTGTTACTTTTTTTTTTTTTTTTAAGTAGCTTCTTTACCTCAAATATTTTTTATGACAATTAAATCATATTAATTCAGTTTTATTACATTAGAGATAAAATTTAATAAGGTGAAAGTAACTTTTAAAAAAAAGACAATTTAGAGCTTAGAAAATAAATATGTTTGTTTTGTTTTATCTATTGAAGCAAAAGCAAAGACTCAGTATAGGTCCAGATTCTGTGTGGCTTAAGTTTACTTTCCACTTCCAGCCCAGAGCCTGTATTTATCTTTTGGCAGAGCAGCTAGAGATGATAATAATTCATGGTTTGTGTGATATCTACTAACTACCATTTTTTATTTATTCTTATTGAAGTAAAAAGTGTACATAGTTTACAAAGTCAAGAAGTATGGGAAGGTTTTTAAGAATGAAGAGTAATCCTCTACCCATTCTACTGCACTCCCAAGTCCCACTCCTCAGAGGCTGCCACATTTCATTCTTGTTTAGTTTTTTGTTTTTTGGGGTGTTTGTGTGTGTGTGTATGTGTGGCAGGGGGATTTCCACATTTTAAAAATAGTGCACTTACACTATCTTGATTTTTTTTTTAAACTTTGAGCTTTCATCTCTTATCTGTAGGGATTTAGAAGCTTAGGATTTAGATTTCATTGTCTTTCCTTCTCTCTCTGTTCTATAGTTTTATCATACTCTTTATTAAATCACTATCAAAAGCTTACGTTATTATGTATATAAATATTATTTATTGGTAATTTAAGTAATATGCTATATATCCTTTTTCCTAAAATGTTACTTTTCTTGGAGTTAATAATTGCATAATTTTCACGTTTACTTTACTTTTAATGGACATACTAGTACTGTATCCCTAGACCACCCTAAAAATATACTGCTCCCTCTGCTACTGCGTAACACTTACACAGCGCTCATTATGTCTCAGGTATTTGTATCGGTTTTCTATTTAAGTCACTCAATTTCAGAACAAACTTATGAAGAAGGTACTCTTATTATCTCCTTTGTTTTGTTTTTTAAGCAAATGATTCAGCTGGGACACAGAGAAGTTAAGCCATTCAATTAAAGTGACACAGCTGGTAATTGGTATACTTGGTATTTCAATCCAGATAGCCTGGTTCCAAAGAATGTAATGCCTAACCCATATATTGTACTGCTTTGCAAAGTATATGTCAGGGTACCCCACATCATTCTTTCCAATTGTTATGAATATTAGTATTATTTTTTTGTATTTTGGGCTCTGGTGTACATGTACATATCTTGCATCCTGCAGGATTGTTGCACAGATACACATGCCATCGTGGTTTGCTGTCTCCATCCCACCAAACCTACTCCCCCACCCATTGCCTACATCAGGGATTTCTCCCAGTGTTATCCCTCCCCATCCTCCCTGGCCCATGCTGTCCCTCCCCTCCCCCTCCCCCTCCCACCTAGCCCAGTGAGTGTTATTCTCTTCCCTGTGCCGAAATGTTCTCATTGTTCATTACCGACCTATGATGGAAAACATGAGATGTCTCATTTTCTGTTCTTGTGTCAGGATGCTGAGAATGATGGTTTCTAGATTCATCTGTGTCTCTACAAAGGACATGAACTCATCATTTTTTATGGCTGCATAGTATTTCATGGTGTATATGTACCACATTTTCTTTGTCCAGTCTGTCATTGATATGCATTTGGGTTGGTTCTAGGTCTTTGCTATCATGAATAGTGCTGTAGTAAACATAGTTGTGCATGTGTCTTTATAATAGAGCCATTTATAATCCTTTGGACATATACCCAGTAATGGGATTGCTGTATCAAATGGAATTTCTATTTCTAGATCCTTGAGGAATTGCCACACTGTCTTCCATAATGGTTGAACTAATTTACACTCTACCAACAGTGTAAATGTATTCCTTTATCTCCACATGCTCTCCAGCATCTGTTGTTTCCAGATTTTTTAATGATCACCATTCTAACTGGCGTGAGGTAGTATCTCAATGTGGTTTTGACTTGCATTTCTCTAATGACCACTGATGATGAGCATTTTCTCATATGTTTATTGGCCTCATATATGTCTTCTTTTTTTTAATATATATATATTTTTATTGCATTTTAGGTTTGGGGGTACATGTGAAGAACATGCAAGATTGTTGCATAGGTACACACATGGCAGTGTATTTGCTGCCTTCCTCCCCATCACCTATATCTGGCATTTCTCCCCATGCTATCCCTCCCCAACTCCCCACCCCCCGCTGTCCCTCCCCTTTATCCCCCCGACAGACCCCAGTGTGAGATGCTCCCCTCCCTGTGTCCATGTGTTCACATTGTTCAACACCCGCCTATGAGTGAGAATATGTGGTGTTTGATTTACTGTTGTTGTGTCAGTTTGCTGAGAATGATGGTTTCCAAATTCATCCATGTCTCTACAAAAGATGCAAACTCATCGTTTTTGATGGCTGCATAATATTCCATGGTGTATATGTGCCACATTTTCCCTGTCCAGTCTATCATCGATGGCATTTGGGTTGGTTCCTGGTCTTTGCTATTGTAAACTGTGCTGCAATGAACATTTGTGTGCATGTGTCCTTATAGTAGAATGATTTATAGTCCTTTGGATATATACCCAGTAATGGGATTGCTGGGTCAAATGGAATTTCTATTTCTAGGTCCTTGAGGAATCGCCACACTGTCTTCCACAATGGTTGAACTAATTTACACTCCCACCAACAGTGTAAAAGCATTCCTATTTCTCCACATCCTCTCCAGCGTCTGTTGTCTCCAGATTTTTTAATGATCGCCATTCTAACTGGCGTGAGGTGGTATCTCAATGTAGTTTTGATTTGCATTTCTCTAATGACCAGTGATGATGAACATTTTTTCATATGTTTGTTGGCTTCATGTATGTCTTCTTTTGTAAAGTGTCTGTTCATATCCTTCTCCCACTTTTGAATGGGCTTGTTTGTTTTTTTCTTGTAAATCTGTTTCAGTTCTTTGTAGCTTCTGGATATCAGCCCTTTGTCAGATGGGTAGACTGCAAAAATTTTTTCCCTTTCTGTTGGTTGCCAGTTCACTCTAATGACTGTTCCTTTTACTGTGCAGAAGCTGTGGTGTTTGATTAGGTCCCATTTGTCTATTTTGGCTTTTGTTGCCAATGCTTTTGGTGTTTTGGTCATGAAGTCCTTGCCTATGCCTATGTCCTGAATCATTTTCTTCTAGGGTTTTTATGGTGTTAGGTGTTATGTTTAAGTCTTTAATCCATCTGGAGTTAATTTTAGTGTAAGGTGTCAGGAAGGGGTCCAGTTTCTGCTTTCTGCATATGACTAGCCAGTTTTCCCAACACCGTTTATTAAACAGGGACTCCTTTCCCCATTGCTTGTTTTTGCCAGGTTTGTCAAAGATCGGATGGTTGTAGATGTGTTGTGTTGCCTTGGAGGCCTCTATTCTGTTCCATTGGTCTGTATCTCTGTTTTGGTACCAGTACCATGCTGTTTTGATTACTGTAGCTTTGTAGTATATAGTTTGAAGTCTGGTAGTGTGATGCCTTCAGCTTTGTTCTTTTTGCTTAGAATTGATTTGGCTATGTGGGCTCTCTTTTGGTTCCATATGGAAACTCATAAATAAAACCTTAACTCCCCGGGACAGAGCACCTGGGGAAAAAAAAGGGGGGTTTATGAGTTCTGCTGCAGCAGACTTAAATGTACCTGCCCAGCAACTCTGAATGAACAACGGAGCTCACGGCTCAGCACTTGAGCTCCTATAAAGGACATTCTGTTGCCTGAAGCAGCTCCCTGAGCCCTGTATATTCGAGTCACCTCATAAAGGAGAGCTCAGACTGACGTCTGGCAGGTAATCTGCTGGGACAAAGATAGCAGAAGAAGAAACTGGCAGCAACCCTTACTGTTCTACAACTGCTGCAGGTGATCCCCAGGCAAGCAGGGCCGGGAGTGGACCTCAGCAGTCCTACAGCCGAGGGGCCAGACTGTTAGAAGGAAAACTAAGAAACAGAAAGAAATAACTTCATCATCAACAAACCGGATGTCCAGTGACAGACCCCATCTGAAAATCACCAACCACAAAGACCACACATAGATAAATCCACAAAGATGGGAAGAAACCAGCACAAAAAGGAGGAAAACACCCGAAACCAGAATGCCTCTCCTCCTACAAGGGATCACAACTCCTCACCAGCAAAGGAACAAGGCTGGATGGACAATGAGTGTGATGAAATGACAGAATCAGGCTTCAGAAGGTGGGTAATAAGAAACTTCAGTGAGCTAAAAGAACTTGTTCTAACCCAATGCAAAGAAACTAAGAACTGATTTGATGAAATGCTAACGAGAATAACCAAATTAGAGAGGAATATAAGTGAATTGATGGAGCTGAAAAACACAACACAAGAACTTTGTGAAGCATACACAAGTTTCAACAGCCGAATCGACCAAGCAGAAGAAAGGATATCAGAGGTCGAAGATCAACTCAATGAAAAAAAACAGGAAGGCAAAAGTAGAGAAAAAAGGGTAAAAAGGAATGAACAAAATCTCCAAGAAACGTGGGACTATGTGAAAAGACCTAATCTACATTTGATAGGTGTACCTGAATGTGATGGAGAGAATGAATCCAAGCTGGAAAATACCCTTCAGGATATTATCCAGGAGAACTTCCCCAACCTAGGAAGGCAGGCCAATATTGAAATTCAGGAAATACAGAGAACACCACAAAGATATTCCTCAAGAAGAGCAACCCCAAGGCACATAATCATCAGATTCACCAGGGTTGAAATGAAGGAGAAAATGCTAAGGGCAGCCAGATATGTCTTCTTTTGAAAAGTGTCTGTTCAAATCCTTTGCCCACTTTTGAATGGGTTTGCTTGTTTGTTTGTTTGTTTTTCTTGTAAATCTGCCTTATTTCTTTGTAGATTCTGGATATTAGCCCTATGTCAGATGGGTAGATTGCAAAATTTTTTTCCCATTCTATTGGTTGCTGGTTCACTCTAATGATTGTTTCTTTTGCTGTGCAGAAGCTCTTCAGTTTAATTAGATCCTATTTGTCTATTTTTTCTTTTGTTGCCATTGCTTTTGGTGTTTTAGTCATGAAATCCTTGCCTGTGCCTATGTCCTAAATGTTGTTAGCTAGGTTTTCTTCTAGGATTTTTATGATGTTAGTTCTTATGTTTAAATCTTTAATCCATCTGGAATTAATTTTTGTTTAAGGTGTAAGGAAGGGGTCTAGTTTTAGCTTTCTGCATATGGCTAGCCAGTTTTCCCACCATTTATTAAATAGGGAATCCTTTCCTCATTGCTTGTTTTTGTGAGGTTTGTCAAGGTCAGATGGTTGTAGATGTGTGGCATTGTTTCTGAAGCCTCTGTTCTGTTCCCTTGGTCTATACCTCTGTTTTAGTACCAGTACCATGCTGTTTTGATTACTGTAGCCTTGTAGTATAGTTTGAAGTCAGGTAGCGTGATGCCTCCAACTTTGTTCATTTTGCTTAGGATTGTCTTTGCTATGCGGGCTCTCTTTTGGTTCCATATGAAGTATGAAGTGATTTTTTCCAGTTCTGTGAAGAAGGTCAACGGTAGCTGGATGGGGATAGCATTGAATCTATAAATTACTTGGGGCAGTATGACCATTTTCACAATATTGATTCTTCGAACATGGAATGTTTTTCCATCTGTTTGTGTCCGCTTCTATTTCCTTGAGCAGTGGTTTGTAGTTCTCCTTGAAAAAATCTTTTACATCCTTTGTTAGTTGTATTCGTAGGTATTTTATTCTCTTTGTAGCAATTGTAAATTTGAGTTCGCTCATGATTTGGCTCTCTGTTTGTCTGTTGCTGATGTATGGGAATGCTTGTGATTTCTGCACATTGATTTTGTATCCTGAGACTTTGCCTAAGTTGCTTATCAGCTTAAGGAGGTTTTGGGCTGAGATGATGGGATGTTCTAAATATATCATCATGTCGTCTATAAATAGGGACTATTTGACTTCTTCTTTTCCTAATTGAATGTCCTTTATTTCTTTTTCTTGCCTAATTACTCTGGCTAGAACTTCCAATACTATATTGAATAGGAGTGGTGAGAGAGGGTTTAGTGCCAGTTTTTAAAGGGAATGCTTCTAGTTTTTGCCTGTTTAGTATGATATTGGCTGTGGGTTAGTCATAAATAGCTCTTATTATTTTGAGATACGTTCCATCAATACCTAGTTTCTTGAGAGTTTTTAGCGTAAAGCGTTGTTGAATTTTGTTGAAGGCCTTCTCTGCATCTATTGAGATAATCATGTGGTTTTTGTCTTTGGTTCTGTTTATGTGGTGGATTACATTTATAGACTTGCGAATGTTGAACCAGCCTTGCATCCCTGGGATGAAGCCTACTTGATCATGGTAGATAAGCTTTTTGATGTACTGTTGGATTTGGTTTGCCAGTATTTTATTGAAGATTTTTGCATCAATGTTCATCATGGATATTGCCCTGTAGTTTTTTTTTTTAATTTGTGTCTCTGCCAGGTTTTGGTATCAGGATGATATTGGTCTCATAGAAAAAGTTAGGGAGGATTCCCTCTTTTTGTATTGTTTGGAATAGTTTCAACAGGAATGTTACCAGCTCCTCTTTGTACGTCTGTTAGAATTTGGCTGTGAACCCGTCTGGACCTGGAATTTTTGGTTGGTAGGCTATTAATTGCTGCCTCAACTTCAGACCTTGTTATTTGTCTATACAGGGTTTCAACTTCTTTCTGGTTTAGTCTTGGGAGTGTGCAAGCATCCAGGAATTTATCCATTTCTTCCAGATTTACTGGTTTATGTGCATGTAGCTGTTTGTAGTAATCTCTGATGATAGTTTGTACTTCTGAGGAATCAGTGGTGGTCTCCCCTTTATCATTTTTTATGCATCTATTTACTTCTCTCTTTTCTTCTTTATTAGTCTAGCTAGTGGTCTATTTTGTTGATCTTTTCAAAAAACCAGCTCCTGGATTTATTGATTTTTTGAAGGGTTTTTTTGTGTCTGTATCTCCTTTAATTCTGTTCTGATCTTAGTTATTTCCTGTCTTCTGCTTGCTTTCAAGTTTTTTTTGATCTTGCTCCTCTAGCTCTTTCAATTTTGATCATAATGTGTTGATTTTAGATCTTTCCTTGTTTCTCATGTGGGCATTTATTGCTATAAATTTCCCTCTCGACACTGCTTTAAATATGTCCTGGAGATTCTGGTATGTTGTATCTTCATTCTCGTTGGTTTTGAAGAACATCTTTATTTCTGCCTTCATTTCATTGTGTATCCATTCGTCATTCAGTAGCAAGTTGTTCAGTTTCCATGTGATTGTGCAGTTTTGAGTGCTTTTCTTAATCCTGAGTTCTAATTTGATTGTGTTGTGGTCTGAGAGACTGTTTGTTATGATTTCCATTCTTATGCATTTGCTGAGGAGTGATTTACTTCCAATCATGTGGTCAATTTTAGAGTAAATGTGATGTGGAACTGAGAAGAATGTGTATTTTGTGGATAGGGATTGGGGTGTTCTGTAAATGTCTATTAGGTCTGCTTGCTCCAGATCTGTGTTCAAGTCCTGGATATCCTTGTTGACTTTCTGTCTCGTTAATTTGTCCAGTATTGTCAGTGGAGTGTTAAAGTCTCCCACTATTCTTGTGCAGGAGGCTAAGTCTCTTTGTAGGTCATTAAGAACTTGCTTTAAGTATCTGGGTGCTCCTCTATTGGGTGCATAAATATTTAGGGTTGTTAGCTCTTCTTGTTGTGTTGATCCTTTTGCCATTGTGTAATGCCCTTCTTTGTCTCTTTTGATCTTTGTTGGTTTAAAGACCATTTTATCAGAGACTAGATTGCTACCCCTGCTATTTTTGCTCTCCATTTGTTTGGTAGTCTTGTTCCATCCCTTTATTTCAAGTCTATGTGAGTCTTTGCAGGGGAGATGGGTCTTCTGAATGCAACACACCATTGGGCCTTGACTTTTTAATCCAGTTTGCTAGTCTGTGTCTTTTGATTGGGGCATTTAGGCCATTTACATTCAACGTTAATGTTGTTATGTTTGAATTTGATCCTGCCATTTTGTTATTGGCTGGTTGTTTTGCCTATTAGTTGATGTGGTTTCTTCATTGTGTCATTTTTCTTTACCATTTGGTACATTTTTGCAGAGGCTGGTACTGGTTTTCCTTTCCATGTTTAGTACTTCCTTCAGGAGTTCTTGTAAGTCAGGTCCTGTAGCAGCGAAATCTCTCAGCAGTTGCTTGTCCATAAAGGATTTTATTTCTCCTTCACTTATGAAGCTTAGTTTGGCCAGATATAAAATTTTGGGTTGAAAGTTCTTTTTTTTAAGGATGTTGAATATTGGCCCCCACTCCCTTCTAGCTTGTAGAGTTTCTGCCAAGAGATCCACTGTGAATGTGATGGTCTTTCCTTTGTGGGTGACTAGACCTTTCTCTCTGGCTGCCCTTAGGATTTTTTCCTTCATTTCAACCCTGAATCTGACGATTATGTGCCTTGGGGTTGCTCTTCTTGGGGAATATCTTTGTGGTGGTCTTTGTATTTCCTGGATGTGAATGTTGGCCTGCCTTGTTAGGTTGGCGAAGTTCTCGCAGATAATATCCTGAAGAGTGTTTTCCAAATTGGATTCATTCTCCCTGTTACATTCAGGTACACCAAGCAAGCGTAGATTAGGTCTTTTCACATTATCCCATATTTCTTGGAGGTTTTGTTCATTTCTTTTCCTTCTTTTTTCTCATTCTGTTTCATTGATTTGATTTTGTATCTCTGATATCCTTTCTTCTGTTTGATCAATTTGGCTGTTGAAACTTGTGCATGCCTTTCGAAGTTCTTGTGCTGTGTTTTCCAGCTCCATCAAGTAATTTATGTTCTTCTCTAAGCTGGTTATTCTAGTTTGCATTTTTTCAAACCTTTTTTCAGAGTTCTTAGTTTCTTTGCATTGGGTTAGGACATGGCCTTTTAACTCAGAAGAGTTTGTTATTATCCACCTTTTGAAGCCTGCTTCTGTCAATTCGTCAAACTCATTTTCTGTCTTGTTTTGTTCCCTTGATGGTGAGGAGTTGTGATCCCTAGGGGGGGAAGAGGTGTTCTGGTCTTTGAAGGTTTCATCCTTTGTGCGCTGGTTTTTTTCCCATCTTCATAGATTTATCTCCCTTTGATCTTTGAAGTTGGCGATTTCGGGAGAAATCTGAGTGGACGTCCTTTTTGTTGCAGTTGCAGGTATATCTTTTTTGTCCTGTAGAGGTGCTGCAGGGCTGCCTCAGATTCAGTCAGGTTGCTGGATGGGTGGTCTTCCCCTTGGGTTTGCTTGCAGGTGAAATTAGCCCCACCTTCCCAATGATGTCTCTCCTTCCCTGAGTTCTGTTTTCCTGGTTGGGTTTCAAACTGGTGTATTCGCTGCCAAGGTCTCTAGCTTCTGGACTTCAGTTTGAGTTTTTTTGGTAGTGGAGCCTGCCAGACCTTATGACCTCTTTCCCTGCCTTCAACTCTGCCTCTTTCTGTGGGATGGGTTGTTCCATCCTGCTGGCATTAGTCCAAACTTCTTCCCAGGTCCTGTGGGCAACTGATGGTACCAGATGGGAGTTGTCACTCAGATTTGCATCAACAACCCACAGCGCTCCTGAGTCTGGCGGGGCTCTCGTGGACTGTGGGTTGCAGGAAGCCGGTTGCGTATTCCAGGTGGGTATGCTCCCCGCCCTGTCTTGGTTTGTTCTCCCTGGGTGGCTCTTGCCCTCCTTTGGCTCCTTCCCTGGGCTATTTTCAGATTCCTTCCATCCTCCCCAAAATGAACCCGGCACCTCACTTGGAATCGTGACGTCCTCTAGCCCTCTGCATCTCATTTGCTGGAAGCTGCATTCCGGTGTTGCCTCCTCTCAGCCGTCTTGGCGCTGCCTCCTCCAATTATGTTTTATAACTACAAGGCTTTCACATTCTTAAGTACTGGAACAATATGCTATTCATATTTGTGAAAACATAAACTCTCAACCAGCTAAAGGGCATCAGATAATTTTTTTTTTTTTAAATCACATTCTTTTCTTTTACTTTGTACTGGAGGATTTTTTTTTTTTTTTTTTTTGGCCCTGAGTATCAGCCTTCATGGGATTTCCCTTCATCATCATTCTGGAAATTTCTTTTCTTTCTTTTGGGTTACATCCCCTGTTACCTGGGATCTAATTACCTATCTTCGTTTACTCCCTTGTTTTGATGGAACCACCTTCTCAGTAGGAAAGGATGGATGGGGGGAAGTTTTTCAAGGTGGGAATGGGATAGTGGCTTCCACAATATAATTTCAGGAGCTGAAAAAACCAACGGACGAGTTGTAATTGATTTATTAGGCCAGGAAGCTAAAACCCAAGCTGGCAGTAGGGAAAACTCAAAAGCAACTTATTTGCATATCACAACATTCTAAAAGTACTAGGAATTAAGGGCACTACTGAGAATGCAAATGAAAGTAGAGGATTAGGTGAAAGTCTAACCCTTTCAATAATAAGACTAGTTCCAAATATAAGACTCAGGTATGCTTTCAGATTTCCCCGTATTTCTTTTTTTTTTTTTTTTTTTTTTTTTTTTGAGACAGAGTCTCACTCCGTCACCAGGCGCCAGGCTGGAGTGCAGTGGCGCAACCTTGACTCACTGCAACCTCCGCCGCCAGGGTTGAAGCAATTCTCCTGCCTCAGCTTCCCGAGTAGCTGGGACTACAGGTGCGTACCACCACGCCGAGCTATGTTTGTTGTGTTTTTAGTAGAGACGGGGTTTCACCATGTTGACCAGGATGGTCTCGATCTCTTGACCTCGTGATTTGCCCTCCTCGGCCTCCCAAAGTGCTGGGATTACAGACGTGAGCCACCGCGCCCGGCCAGATTTCCCCTTATTTCTACATCACTTAGCCAAGTGACTGTTCTCCTGCTTAAGCAGAACATTGAAGGATTTTGCCTTCTGGAAAATAATGAATCAGAGATACTAAATAATCCTGAGAGAAGGGGTACAGTGCTGAAAATGGTTAAATGTTATTCACTCCCAATTCAAAGCTATATTGTGATTGTATTTTATTTCCTTCACCAATTTGTTTTTCCTAGAATTAGTAAGGAATCATGTATTCCTATTTCTCATTTGCTTAGTTTATCTTATATCTAGCAATAATTTATCCCAAGATTGTTATTATAAAATATAATTCAGTACTATTATCTAATAGTTACAAGAGTGCTTACTGTTGGCAGGACCATTCTAAGCTCTTAGAATATTTTTGGTAATTTAATCCTCAGAGCATTTAAATTTTAATCAACAGCAATAACAGTAACATTCTTTCACCTAATACAGTATATAATTTTCCTTCCACAACAAAGAAGGCCTTACCCTTTTCCCTAACATGGAAATCTAGAGTCCCATCAGTATTTGGTGATTTTTCTTCTTTGTTACTTTAGTTCTAGTCGTATCTTCATATCCTTTAACCTGTAGACTAAATTACAAAATCAGCACCCTCTACAAAGCAGGGTAGAGATGGAGAAAAAAAAATTGGTTAATATATAAATGCTTACTTAACAGAGTAAAGTTTGAAATGTGGTTAATACAATCCTTGTCTCTATAAGTGGACATGTGGCTTTAGTGAGTGTTTGTAACTTTTCCCCTTCTACCCATTCTGTTTTCTCTTGTAATTCAGGCAACCCCAGCTGGTTGGGATGCTATATATTATCTATGTCTAAGTTTTGGTTTTCTATATCTAATGCTTTATTCTTGAGGTTCTTGAGCCCTTTGTCATCTAGTGTGTTTTGGTTTGCATTAGTCTTCCATTAGTTTTTACCACTAGATATGGCAGTACTATAGGTGCTACGGAGGATCCCTAGGGCACCAGACTTTATATACTTCCTCCTCCATTGCATAGCAGCAGTCTTCTTTTCATTGATAATCATGATCAATCCTCCTAGCTAACACAGTTAACTTACTGTGCTATTGATTCAGAGATATGAGAAGCTTTGTTAGAGCAAAGTTTAAATTCTCAGTTCTGGTAGAAGGATTCTAGTTTGGAATAAGATCTCAAAACCGTCAACTTCCTGGCCACCCTTCTCAAAGTTTAACGGTTAGAAAACCAAAGAAAATAATTTTCCCTTCCACTCTTTAGTTCATAGACTCATATATTATAGTTTTAAGAGAAATAACTTCATATATTGGTTTCTAGTTCAGAGCAATTTTGTGGGACAGCACCTCAGTTTTCTAAGGTATTGTGTCCTACATGATATCATACTGAGTTTTCATCCTGCCATTCCACCAGTATCTATGATCATCTGCTTCTGGGAGCTGGGGTACATCATAAGACCAGTGAATATTTGCTAAGTGCCTTATGTTATTTTGTTGTTAAACTAGCTTCTTGGTCAGAAACCGTGTTTTATGGATGCCATCACCCCTAGAAAGTCCATAGTAAGGTAGTGTTTGATAAAAAAGCATAGTAACCAAGGATGTCAAGTTTCGTATATGGAGTAAGAAGGCATTTAATGTAATCACCCTGCCACTAGGTAGCTTATTGGTCTCCCCAGAGTTATTTGCTATGTCCTGAGTCCAGAGTTGGTTTCTGTCTATGGCAATCTGGATGTTCAGTAATAGCTGTAGTCAGATCATCTGTGATGAGGGAATCCATATTGTTCAACTCACAGATAATTTGCTATACAAATTTAGCAACCAGTCTGGCATTGTGCATTATATGACTTTCTAAAATATAGTTTACATGTGCACAATAGCACTCCCCCAAGTGAAAATGGCATATATAAGATAAGTCTAGCCCTGACAACACAAGTAAATTGTATGAGTATGTGACTCACATTCACAACGTAAACCTCTGACTCATGGGAAATTTTCTCTAACTAGGCCACCAGGGAAGAAAAACAGTTACTAAATCTGATTTACAGGTTGCGTGTCATATGATATATTAGCACCCCATTGGAATTGGACTACTTTTCAAAGAGGGAAAATTTTGAAGTAGCGTATCTACTCATTTATTTTGGAGGTGGATGAAACTTCAGATACTGATGATGGGGCTAGATGGTCAGGGGCTGAGAATAAAAAAAAAATACAGAATAGTATGAGAAGATTGGTAGAAAAAAGTAGATGGTCCTCTGAGAATACATACAGGTTGAGAGAATAATCTTGACTTACGAATGTTCTTTAAGGGCTTCCTCTTCCTGAAAAGGAGGCAAAATAATCCCTTTCATGGATAGGTCTGCCTCTTTCCTCAGCTGCCCTAGTGCTTGCTCGAATGGAATTATGTGCAAAGTGGCCATGATGGTGGGAGCTCGAAATTATGTTTATCAAATTGAGGATCACAAAATAAAAATAGTTATTTAACAGAGGGAACATAGATTCACTCCAAAATTCTAGACATCTGTGTGTGATCTCATATTGCACCATGTCAAAAGTTCCTGTACTATCCAATCTGTCATTGAAACCGTGACCAGCATTGAACCTTCTGGAGTAAAGGCCCAAGTGATAGACTCTCTGAACTTGGAGGTTGCATGAGTTTTTTTTTTAGATTTATTTTTGCTGTATGTCATACTTAAAGTTGATAGATTTATTGGTGATTTCCTAAGTAGTTCTGAGAAGCACACCCAAATATTATAGATGTTGCTTCCAAAATTGGAATAGGCTAAAATTGTGCATTGTGCCATTTTCTTGGTGGTAATTAATATGAGATTTGGCAGTTTGTCCTGCATTTTACAGGTGATTCTAGATTGCTAGAACTCAGAAACTTTACTGAGAAGGCAGTCCTCTCAAGTTTTATGGGTTACTTACCCTCTGGAATTCTTGTTTTACTAAAGCATTTAGAGTACCAGCTACTTCCTGCCCACCTAAGTCCAGTTGATATTTTATCATCAATGGAGTAGTTTTTTATGATGACCTTTGATTTGGTAAGACAATTGAATTTTGATAAAATGATAAAGGTATGTTGTTGTCCATGCCAGGTAAAAGTACCCTGTTTCTGACATTACGCATTTGGCCAAGTCAGCAGTATTTTCCCAGCCATAGAGACTCTGTTAATTCACTCTTGTGAAGACGTTTTTATCTTGATGATGTCTTTTGTTACATGTAATGAACAGATACACTATTGTAAAGCTTAAGGAAACCTAAGAACATTGGGCAGCTTGAGCAATACTTCCAGCTTCTCTGGTGTATATGGGAAGTTTGTTACCTGAAGCAAATAGTGTGTATTGTTTGTGTTTAGTATTTCAGAGGGTTTTGATAGCCACCATAAAAACATATAGGTAGTTTTCTATTGCTGTGAGAAGACTATTGGAGAAATTCTGCAACTCTCCATTGACATCTTGTATTATGTCAATGGAAAGTTGCAGAATTTTTTTCTTTCTAATGGGTGTACATACAGTTCATAAATTGTGACCATTTTATTTATGTATTTTAGGGATTTCTGTATTTCTTCACAGAAGGTTTAATTCACTTATTACAACAAGGGAAGAGAGATGTAATGATGATAGGTTTCTGTGAAAATTATTTGTCTGAGATCATACTTATGTGTAGCACAAAATGTTTGATAGAAATGAAGACTTAGCCTCTAGTGCCTGGGGTGAGGTGAGAAAGCCAATAAACCTGACTCAAGGGAGGCAAGCCATTTGACTGAATATCACCTCAGGTGTACAAATGCTTTCATAGACTTACTAAAAGAGCCTAGATCCCTCCCACCTTCAGCCACCTGCCGTGACTCTAAAGCTTTGCTGTAAGCACACAAACTGTTATGTCTATCATTTTCAAAGAGCATCCCATATCCTCAAGGTACTAGACTTTTGGAGCCTCTGAGAGCCTTCAAATCATAATAGTGGGATAATATGTGCACATTGCTTATCATTGTTTGAAATAGGGAGTAAAGGAACAGGTAGGAACTTTACTGTCTTTCCTTTGGTGTACAGAAACATCTCTATCCTAATAAAAGTAACTTAATAAGGCCTACCCTAAGAGGATTGGTGTCTGGGATAGATAGAATCAGTCTATTTCTAACTGTATCCTAAGAGAGACACATACACAGAGATGCTCTGGTGTATTTAAACACACACACACACACACACACGCACACACCACTCACATACTGTCTCTCCCTTTCTCTCTTTTCTGAAACTTCCATGTCAATATACTGTTGATATCTTTATATAAATTCATTTTAAATGATTTTTCATACTTTATCTTTTTCATTAAAAAAATCTAAAAATATACTATTAAAACTTGTGTCCATTTAACTGTTCATTTGTAGTTAACGTGGATAATTGTTGACTTTTTTTCAGCCTGCTTTATATTGAAATACATACCTGATTTTTTTTCATAACTGGGAAATTTGGATTGGGGCCAACAAAAATAAAATCTGACAATTTATTGCTTGTAATTCTAATAATATTAATGTTTTCAGACATGTTTTTCTGGTTATTTTGCTAGATTGGTGTATATAAAACTTCTATTCACTTTGTAAACCTAGACTTAATATTACGGTTAGGCAAAAACATAAATTCTGTTACTCAAGTGCTGTTTCCTTCTGTGTTTAGTCTAACTGCTAGCTTATACAAATATGCTGGTATAATTAATGAGCCATTAGTTCTGTTTATTAGATGATTACATAATTGAGTACCAATAGCATTGGCTGATATCAAGTCTTGCAGGAATCTTTATACATAATCATGAAAGGGTGCATTCTTTATTAGTATTTTGAATTTGTTTATTTTTTGCATACCTATTTAGACTTCTTATCAAGATAATATATACTTTTTCTCATTACCTACCTTAGCATAACACTTCAGCTTTTAATGAAATATTACAAATATAAATATTTGATAAAATATAAACATATAGCTTAACAAATTGTTGTGAAATAAATACTCATGAAATTTCAATCAAGTAAACAGAGAATTTGCAAGTACTATTTGCATTTGTTGGTTATGACTCCCTTCCTTCCCTCTAATGGTAACTATTATTTTGACTTTCATGATGTTTGCTCTTTTTGTTTACTTTTATATTTTTACTACCTAGTCATGTATTCCTAGATAGTGCATATATTTTTGGATTTTTACATTTATATGTCATTGTTGTACACATGTTGGGGGTACGTATGATATTTTGATCCATGTATACAATGTGTAGTAATCAGAGTAATTGTGAACCACCATTTTACTCTCTACTTCCATGAAATCTAATATTTAAACTCCCACATGTGAGTAAGAACATGTGGTGTTTGTCTTTTTGTGCCTGGTTTATTTCACTTAACATAATGATGTCCAGTTTCATCCATGTTGTTGCAAACGATAGGACTGCATTCTTTTTTATGGCTGAATGATACTCCATTTTGCAGATGTATCAAATTTTGTTTATTTATTTGTTGATGGACACTTAGGCTGATTCCATATCTTGGCTATTGTGAATAGTGCTGAAGTAAATATGGAAGTGCAGATAATCTCTTTGATATACTGATTTCCTCTTCTTTGGTTATTTACCCAGGAGTGGGATTGCTGAATCATATGTTTCTTAGTCTGTTCTCACACTGCTACAAAGAAATCCCTGAGACTGGGTAATTCATAAGGAAAAGAGATTTAATTGCCTTAACGTTCTGTAAGCTGTACAGGAAGCATGGTTGAGGAGGCCTCAGGAAATTTACAATCATGATGGAAGGCAAAGGGGAAGCAGCCACATCTTACATGCCTGGAGTAGGAAGAAGAGAAAGAAAGAAGGGCAAGGTGCCACACTCCTTTAAACAACTATATTTCAGGAAAACTCACTATTACAGGAATAGCAGAGGGAGGAATCTGCCCCTGTGATCCAATCACCTCCCACCAGGCTCTCCTCCAAAAATGAGGATTACAATTTGACATGAGATTTGAGTTGGGACACAGATTCAAATCATATCAATATGATAGTTACATTTTTGGTTTTTTGAGGAACCTCTATGCTCTTCTCCCTAATGGCTGTACTACTCTGCATTCCCAGCAACAGTGTATGAATGCTTCCCTTTCTCTGCATCCTCAGCAGCATTTGTTATTTTTTGTCTTTTTGATCATACCCATTCTAACTGGAGTGAAGTGTTATCTTGTTTGGGTTTTGATGTGTATTTCCCTGGTGGTTGTTGATGTTAAGCATTTTTTTCATATACTTCCTGGCCATTTTCATGTCTTCTTTTGAGAAATATCTGTTTATATCCTTTGCCCATTTTTATATTGGATTATTATTATTATCCTTATTTGTTACTGAGTTTTTTGAGTTCCTTGTATAGTCTGCTAATTAAACTTTTGTTGGATGGATAGTTTACAAATATTTTCTCACATTCTGCAGGTTGTCTCTTTGTTCATTTTTTTCTTTGCTGTACAGAAGCTTTTTAGCTTAATGTAATCTCATTTGTCTATAATTGCTCAGTCACCTTTGCTTTTGAGGGCTGATCCAAAAAAATCTTTCCCTGGACCAATGTCCTGTAGTGTTTCCCCAGTGTTTTCTTTCCATAGTTTTAGAATTTTGGGTCTTACATTTAGGTCTTTAATCCGTTTTGATTTTATTTTTGCATATGGTGAAAGATCTAGTTTCTTTCTTCTGCATATGAATATTCAGTTTTCCCAGGACCATTTATTAAACAGAATGTTTCTTCCTCACTGTGTGTTCTTGGAAACTTTGTCAAAAAGGAGTTGCCTTTTAATTTTGTTACTTTTTGAGATTCATTATAATTCCTATAGCTTTGTAATAAGTTAACTGATAGAGCAATTCTTCTTGCTTTAGTCTTTTCAAAAATATCTCAGCTGTTTTTAGTTCCTTTCTTTCCATATAAATTCCAGAACCAGCTTGTCACATAAACTAACTCACTGAGATTTTAATTATCATTACATTGAATTATAGATCAATGGTGGATAAACTGACATCTGCATAAACCATTTTCCAAACTGTAAATATGGCATATATCTCTGTTTAATTAGATCTTCTTTAATTACTCTTATTAAAATTTTATGGTTTTCTATGTAGAAGTCTCATATATCTTTTGTGGATTCAATATTTTTTAGCTTGATAGTATGTTCCTCAGTGTATATTACAGTGTGTGACAGTATCAGTGAGCAGTTAAGAGCATGGACCCTGGAACCACATTGCAAGACTGTTATTAGGGAAGGTTCTTAACCTCTCTGTGCCTCTGTTTCTTTTATATATGGACACAAAAACTGTATGTTTCTTACCAAGTTATCATGAGACTAAATACGTTATAGCTCTCACAAATTTAGAACATGGTAAGCACCTGATAAGTAGTTATAAGTGTAGATTGGATTCTTTTAGATTATTAGTAGAGGTATTTTATTAAATTCGTACAAATATTTTATATTTTGATTAAATTATTATATAACATTTATTTAAATTTATAAATAAATTAGGTGAGAATGCACATCTTTAAAATATTTAACATTTTCATCCTGGTAGGGGCTGTGTCTCTATTTATTGAGCACTTCACATTTTTCAGTCAAACGTGTAGCTTTCTTCATATAGGTCCTGTCCTTTGTTAATTATCTATTATGTTATATCATCTGTTTTTATCTGTTTTATTATCATCTGTTATATTTTTCACTGTTGCTAATGGAATCCCTTTTTCCACAATAATGGTTTATTGGTTATTGCTGGTGTGTTATAAGTAATTTTATTAGGGTTTTATTTTTGGTACTTTTTTTTTTTTTACAGGCCACCTACGTAATTTTCACACATATACGTGTGTGTGTGTGTGTATGCATGTGTATATATCCACTCTGCCATTTCTGGTTGTTTTTTCATTATCAACCAACTAGAATCATTATATTTTTAATTGCTTAGGTGTTAAAATTGGAATTTATATTTTTTATAGCTATATTAAAAAATTACTATAAACTTTGTGACTTAAAGCAACACGCATTTACTGTCTCAGTTTTTGTCTAGACACACCTTCGCTGGTTCCTCTGTTCACAGTCTCACAAGGCTGAAATCAAAATATTGGCTGTGGCTGTGGTCTCACGTGAAACTCAAGAAAGATCTGCTTCCTAACTCACACAGACTATTGGCCGAGTTTAGTTCTTTACAGATTTAGGACTGAGGGCCTTGTTTTCTTGCTAGCTAAAGGCTGGAGGTCCTTTCTTACAGCTGTCTTTTAAAAGTTACCCTCAACTCCTAGCACAGGAGACACCCCAACAAGAAGAGCACTACAGTCTTATGGAATGTAATCTTGTAATCACATACATATAATTACATCTGTGGTATCACCTTTACCATACTCCATAGGTTAGAGACATATCATAGGACCTCCCTACACTCAAGAGAAGGGGATCACATAAGAACATGAGCACTAGGAGGTGGGGATCGTGGGGGCTACCCTAAGAATCTGGACAATGCAGAGCCATTCTTTCAGTCCAGAAATCCTGACAATACCATGTTTTAAGCTACTGTCTTATCTAAATTATTGCTATAGCTTTTTAACTGGTTTCTCTTTGTCTGTTCCTGCCTAATTTTAGCCTATTACATGCATAGCAGCTTGAGTGATCCCATTAAAATACAAATCAGGTAATCTCAGTCCTGTACTCACAAAATTTTTCATATCATTAGTATGAAACCATCCCCAGTGATTCCTCATGTCACCATAAAAAAATCCAGAGTCATCACAATGCATGACTATGTGATCTGGGCTCCTACTGATGTGGTTTGGCTCTGTGTCCCCACCCAAGTCTCACCTCGAATTGTAATAATCCCCACCTGTCAAGTGTGGGGCCAAGCAGAGATAATTGAATCATGGGCACAGTTCCCCCCATACTGTTCTCAAGATAGTGAGTTCTCATGAAATCTTATTTTTTGTTTGTTTTGTTTTGTTATTTTGAGACGGGGTCTTGCCCAGTCACCCAGGCTGGAGTGCAGTGACGTGATTTCAGCTCACTGCAACCTCTGCCTCCCAGGTTCAACGGATTCTCCTGCCTCAGCCTCCCAAGTAGCTGGAACTACAGGCATGTGCCATCACACCCGGCTAATTTGTTTCGTAATTTTTTTTTTAGTAGACACATGGTTTCACCATATTGGCCAGGCTGCTCTCAAACTCCTGCCCTTGTGATCCTCAGCACCAAGGAAATGGTGCTAACCCATTTATGAGAAATTCACCCCCATGATCCACCCTCATCAGGCCCCACCTCCAACATTATGGATCACAATTTGACATGAGATATGGACAGGGACACATATCCAAACTGTATCAGCTACTTATAAACAATAATTTCCGTACACTGATTCACACATAGTGTTTAACACTAAAAAATGTGACATACCACACCGTAAAAAAATGGCATATTCAGGGTAACTGGCAGCACAGTAGCATCACCAGAACACCTGCATTAGCTGTTAAACATAAAACTACAGTCTTTTGACTAGGCACAGTGGCGGAGGCCGAGGTGGGTGGATCACGTGGTCAGGAGATCGAGATCATCTGGCCAACATGGTGAAACCCTGTCTCTACTAAAATACAAAAGTTAGCCGAGTGTGGTGGCATGCATCTGTAGTCCCAGCTACTGAGGAGGCTGAGGCAGGAGAATCACTTGAACCTGGAAGACGGAGGTTGCAGTGAGCCGAGATCACGCCACTGCACTCCAGTCTCGTGACAGAACGAGACTCCATCTCAAAAACAAAGCAAGACAAAACAAAAATACCAAATAAAGAAAGAAAAGTGCCAGCTTTCAGTCTCTATGAGGCTGTGTTTTGATTAAAAGGTTAGTATACACTGAACAGTAGGGATGCCAAGTAGACTGTGTGTTGTGTATTTTGACTGTGTTGTCTGTGACTATTCACTTGGTGTGGAATTGTCCACTTGTGGCATCATGCTGGTGCTCGAAACATTTTGGATTTTGGAGCATTTTGGATTGTGCTTTTTGAGATGTTCAGCCTGTTCTTCTCCCTTTCTTATTCCACTTCAGCTATATTGGCCCCCTTACTGTTCAAACATGTTAGAAATTCTCTCACCTTAGATATTTGGCTGAAGCTATTTGCTCTACCTGGAACACCTTTCTCCCAGAGAGCTATATGGCTCGCTTCCTCATTACTTTTAGATCTTTCCTAAGGTGTCACCTTCTTAGTGAGCTCTTTCCTAACCACCGTATTTAAAACTACATATAATGATGTATGTAGTTTTTTTCACTCCCTTTTTAAAACTCATTTTTCACTTTCTTGTTTTAGTTGTATCCATTACTTTTTAATTTTCAATTTTGTTCATTGTCTGCTCCCTTCCTCTGGTATTTAGAGTTCCATAAGGACTGGGATTTTTGTGTGTATGTGTGTCTACTGGTGAATTTCCAGCATTTAAAACAGTAGTAGGCACTTAGTAGGTATTCAACCAATGTTTTTCTGAGTAAATTGAAATTTATGTGATTAGTAGATGGATTCACAGACAGTTTTATTGTCCTCTAACAATGAACATTCTATCTCCAAAGCATGCCTCTTTATTTTATTCTTGTCTTTTTGTATTATCTTTAATTTCTAGAATGATGTTAAAAAAAAATAATGGGCAATTTTGCCTTCCTGATGACCTTAAAGGGAATGCTTTTTCTGTTTATGCTTTTAGCTCTTGTATTGAGATAGATTCTTTTTTAAATCAAATTAAAGAGATAACCTTTCTTTAATTTACTCAGAATTTTTTCGAGGACAAGGAAGAGAGAGTAGATGTTGAATCCTAAATCAAATAGCTTTTAAGCATCTGGTTCGATGACTATGAGGCTCTCTTCTGTTACATATTGATGTCCTAAATTATATCAGGAAATACTTTGAGGGTTCTGTGTATTCCATTTCCACTGTTGAAAACAGGATGAGACATTGCCTCTTGGCTTATGCTCCTTATTTTTGAGAAATTTATTTTGCTTTTATTTTTCTATTAGAGTTCTCTAGAGAGGCAGAACCAATAGGACACATGCATATATAAAAGGGAGTTTATTAAGGAGTATTGACTCACACAGTCACAAGGTGAAGTCTCACAATAGGCCATCGGCAAGGGAGGAAGTCAGTTGGAGTCCCAAAGCTGAAGAACTTGACATCCAGTGTTGGAGGGCAGGAAGCAACCAGCATGGGCAAAAGATGTAGGTCAGGAGACTAAACCAGTCTAGTCTTTGCATGTTCTTCTGCTGGCTTTTATTCTGGCTGTGCTTGCAGCTGATTAGATTGTGCCCACCCAGAATGAGGATGGGTCTGCCTTTCCCAGTCCACTGACTAAAATGTTAATCTTTTTTTGGCAACACCCTCACAGACACACTCAGTAACAATACTTTGCATCCTTCAGTACAGTCAGGTTGACAATATTAACCATCACAAGTCCACCCTTTGTCAATGTGAACCCATAAATATCTCCTGAAATCATACATAATCTTCAAATAAAGACAATACTAAGGTTATAATTACTCCTAACAATACAACTTTCCTTCATACAAGAGGCAACATCCCCCAACCCAAATGCTATTACATAAAGTTAATAACACTTAAATGCTGATGCAAAGTCAATAACTCTGTGTCACATGATAAAGGTGAAAGGAAATAAAATGAAGATATTTTCTCAATACAGGTGTGTACCTGCACACATGTTCTTAATAAAACAAGGAGGAAACGCTTATGACTATTACAGTCCTCGTTTCTGCAGCTGGTCACATGGTCATAGCTGGTATTGATGACTACCTTCTTCTACTATCCATTCTGTATTCCCTTTGCCTTCAGCAAGCACCTAAGCAGGTCATGGTTTTTTACTGGCAGTGTGACCCAAACCTTCATTCCTGAAGGGTCTAGGCCATTAGTAGTCCTGCCTAGATTTGGCTGTCATAGTTTCCAATTGACCTTAATCACAGGGCTTGGTAATACGAAGGGATACCCTAATGGATCTCCTGTATTCCACACATACTCTTCCTTACCCCCATCGTGAAGTAGTACACTGATTTCATCTTGGTAGTCTGGGTCAGTCACCCTAGCCAACAATATAACTCCCTTCTTAGCCTGGTGACTTAAAGGAAGGAGGAGCCCAAAATTGCTGTATTAGTCTATTTCATACTGCTGATAAAGACATACCCAAGACTGGGTAGTTTATAAAGAAAAAGAGGTGTAATGGACTCACAGTTCCACATGGGTGGGGAAGCCTTACAATCATGGTAGAAGGTGAAAGGCACGTCTTACGTGGTGGCAGACAAGAGAGAATGAGAACCAAGTAAAAGGGGTTTCCCCTTATAAAATCATCAGCTCTCATGAGACTTATTCACTACCAAAAGAACAGTATGGGGGAAATTGCCCCATGATTTAGTTATCTCCCACCAGGGCCCTCCCATAACACGTAGGAATTATGGGAGCTAAAATTTGGGATGACATTTGAGTGAGAACACAGCCAAATCATATCAACTTTCTTTTTATATATATATATAAAAAGAATATATATATACTTTTTATTGCTTTTTAGGTTTTGGGGTACATGTGAAGAACATGCAAGATTGTTGCATAGGTACACACATGGCAGTGTATTTGCTGCCTTCCTCCCCATCCCCTATATCTGGCATTTCTCCCAGGCTATCTCTTGACAACTCCCCACCCCCCACTGTCCCTCCCCTATTGCCCCCCAACAGACCCCAGTGTGAGATGCTCCCCTCCCTGTGTCCATGTGTTCTCGTTGTTCAACACCCACCCATGAGTGAGAACATGCGGTGTTTGATTTTCTGTTCTTGTGTCAGTTTGCTGAGAATGATGATTTCCAGGTTCATCCATGTCCCTACAAAGGACACAAACTAATCGTTTTTGATGGTTGCATAATATTCCATGGTGTATATGTGCCACATTTTCCATGTCCAGTCTATCATTAATGGGCATTTGGGTTGGTTCCAGGTCTTTGCTATTGTAAACTGTGCTGCAATGAACATTTGTGTGCATGTGTCCTTATAGTAGAATGATTTATAATCCTTTGGATATATACCCAGTAATGGGATTGCTGGGTCAAATGGAATTTCTATTTCTAGGTCCTTGAGGAATCGCTCCACTGTCTTCCACAGTGGTTGAACTAATTTACACTCTCACCAACAGTGTAAAAGTGTTCCTATTTCTCCACATCCTCTCCAGCATCTGTCGTCTCCTGATTTTTTAATGATCGCCATTCTAACTGGCTTGAGGTGGTATCTGAATATAGTTTCAGTTTGCATTTCTCTAATGACCAGTGATGATGAGCATTTTTTCACGTTTGTTGGCCTCATGTATGTCTTCTTTTGTAAAGTGTCCGTTTATATCCTTCACCTACTTTTGAATGGGCTTGTTTGTTTTTTTCTTGTAAATCTGTTTTAGTTCTTTGTAGATTCTGGATATCAGCCCTTTGTCAGATGGGTAGACTGCAAAATTTTTTTCCCATTCTGTTGGTTGCCAATTCACTCCAATGACTGTTTCTTTTGCTGTGCAGAAGCTGTGGTGTTTGATTAGGTCCCATTTGTCTATTTTGGCTTTTGTTGGTGTTTTTGGTCTATTTTGGTGTTTTGGTCATGAAGTCCTTGCCTACACCTATGTCCTGAATGGTTTTGCCTAGATTTTCTTCTAGAGTTTTTATGGTGTTAGGTGTTATGTTTAAGTCTTTAATCCATCTGGAGTTAATTTTAGTGTAAGGTGTCAGGAAGGGGTCCAGTTTCTGCTTTCTGCACATGGATAGCCAGTTTTCCCAACACCATTCATCAAACAGGGAATCCTTTCCCCATTGCTTGTCTTTGTCAGGTTTGTCAAAGATTGGACGGTTGTAGATGTGTGGTATTGCCTCCGAGGCCTCTGTTCTGTTCCATTGGTCTGTCTCTCTGTTTTGGTACCAGTACCATGCTGTTTTGATTACTGTAGCCTTGTAGTATAGTTTGAAGTCCGGTAGTGTGATGCCTCCCACTTTGTTCTTTTTGCTTAGAATTGACTTGGCTATGTGGGCTCTCTTTTGGTTTCGTATGAAATTTAAGGTTGTTTTTTCTAGTTCTGTGAAGAAGGTCATTGGTAGCTAGATGGGGATAGCATTGAATCTGTAAATTACTTTGGGCAGTATAGCCATTTCATGATATTGATTCTTCCTAACCATGAACATGGAATGTTTCTCCATCTGTTTGTGTCCTCTCTTATTTCATTGAGCATTGGTTTGTAGTTCTCCTTGAAGGACCTCCTTGAAGAGGTCCTTTACGTTCCTTGTTAGTTGTATTCCTAGGTATTTGATTCTCTTGGTAGCAATTGTGAATGGCAGTTCGTTCTTGATTTGGCTCTCTTTAAGTCTATTATTGGTGTATGGGACTGCTTGTGATTTTTGCACATTGATTTTGTATCTTAAGACTTTGCTAACATTGCTTATCAGTTTCAGGAGATTTTGGGCTGAGACGATGGGATCTTCTAGATATACAATCATGTCGTCTGCAAATAGAGACAGTTTGACTTCCTCCTTTCCTATTTGAATACCCTTTATTTCTTTTTCTTGCCTGATTGCTCTGGCTAGAACTTCCAGTACTATATTGAATAGGAGTGGTGAGAGAGGACATCCTTGTCTAGTGCCAGATTTCAAAGGGAGTACTTCCAGTTTTTACCCATTCAGTATGATATTGGCTGTTGGTTTGTCATAAGTAGCTTTTATTATTTTGAGATATGTTCCATGAATACCTCGTTTATTGAGAGTTCTTAGCATAAAAGGTTGTTGGATTTTGTCAAAGGCCTTGTCTGCATCAATTGAGATAATCATGTGGTTTTTGTCTTTGGTTTTGTTTATGTGGTGAATTATGTTTATAGACTTGCGTATATTGAACCAGCCCTGCATCTCCAGGATGAATCCTACTTGATCATGGTGAATAAGCTGTTTGATATGCTGTTGCAATCGGTTTGCCAGTATTTTATTGAAGATTTTTGTATCTGTGTTCATCATGGATATTGGCCTGAAGTTTTCTTTCCTTGCTGAGTCTCTGCCGGGTTTTGGTATCAGGATGATGTTGGTCTCATAAAATGATTTGGGAAGGATTCCCTCTCTTTGAATTGTTTGGAATAGTTTCAGAAGGAATGGTACCACTTCCTCTTTGTATGTCTGGTAGAATTCGGCTGTGAACCCATCTGGACCTGGCGTTTTTTTTGGGTGGTAGGCTCTTAATTGCTGCCTCCACTTCAGAGCTTGTTATTGGTCTATTCAAGGTTTCGACTTCTTCCTGGTTTAGGCTTGGGAGGATGCAAGTGTCCAGGAATTTATCAATTTCTTCCAGGTTTACTAGTTTATGTGCATAGAGTTGTTTGTAATAATCTCTGATGATGGTTCATATTTCTGTGGAATCTGTGGTGATATCCCCTTTATCATTTTTTATTGCATCTATTGATTATTGTCTCTCTTTTTTTTTATTAATCTGGCTAGTGGTCTGTCTATTTTGTTGATCTTTTCGAAAAACCAGCTCCTGGATTTATTGATTTTTTTGAAGGGTTTTTTGTGTCTCTATCTCCTTTAGTTCTGCTCTGATGTTAGTTGTGTCTTGTCTTCTGCTAGATTTCGAGGTTTTTTGATCTTGCTCCTCTAGCTCTTTCAGTTTTGACAATAGGGTGTCAATTTTAGATCTCTCCTTGCTTCTCATGTGGGCAGTTATTGCTATATATTTTCCTCTAGAGACTGCTTTAAATGTGTCCCAGAGATTCTGGTACATTGTGATTTCATTCTTATTGGTTTCAAAGAACATCTTTATTTCTGCCTTCATTTCATTGTTTATCCAGTCAACATTCAAGAGCCAGTTGTTCAGTTTCCATGAAGCTGTGTGGTTCTGAGTTATTTTATTAATTCTGAGTTCTAACTTGATTGCACTGTGGTCTGAGACACTGTTTGTTATGATTTCCATTCTTTTGTATTCACTATGGAGTGATTTACTTCCAATTATGTGGTCAGTTTTAGAGTAGGTATGATGTGGTGCTGAGAAGAATGTATATTGTGTGGATTTGGGGTGGAGAGTTCTGTAAATGTCTATTAGGTTTGCTTGGTCCAGGTCTGAATTCGCGTCCTGGATATCCTTTTTAATTTTCTGTCTCGTCAATCTGTCTAATATTGACAATGGTGTGTTCAAATCTCCCACTCTTATTGTGTGGTAGTCTAAGTCTCTTTGTAAGTCATTACGATCTTGCCTTATGTATCTGTGTGCTCCTGTATTGGATGCATATGTATTTAGGATCGTTAGCTCTTCTTGTTGCATTGATCCTTTTACCGTTATGTAATGTTCTTCTTTGTCTCTTTTGATCTTTGTTGGTTTAAAGTCTATTTTATCAGATACGAGAATTGCAACTCCTGCTTTTTTCACTCTCCATTTGCTTGGTAAATCTTCCTCCATCCCTTTATTTTGAACCTTTGTGTATCCTTGCATGTGAGATGGGTTTCCTGGATACAGCACAACGATGGGTTATGGCTTTTTATCCAACTTGCCAGTCTGTGTCTTTTGATTTGGGCATTTAGCCCATTTATGTTGAGGGTTGATGTTGTTATGTGTGAATTTGATCCTGCCATTTTGATGCTAGCTGGCTGTTTTGCCCGTTAGTTGATGCAGTTTCTTCATTGTGTTGATGCTCTTTACCATTTGGTATGTTTTTGGAGTGGCTGGTACTGGTTATTCCTTTCTATGTTTAGTGCCTCTTTCAGGAGTTCTTGTAAAGCAGGCCTGGTGGTGATGAAATCTCTGAGTACTTGCTTGTTCTCAAAGGATTTTATTTTTCCTTCACTTATGAAGCTTAGTTTGGCTGGATATGAAATTCTAGGTTGAAAGTTCTTTTCTTTAAGGATGTTGAATATTGGCCCCCACTCTCTTCTGGTTTGTAGGGTTTCTGCTGTGAGTCTGATAGGCTTCCCTTTGTGAGTAACCCGACCTTTCTCTCTGGCTGCCCTTAGCATTTTCTCCTTCATTTCAATCCTCGTGAATCTGACGGTTCTGTGCCTTGGGGTTGCTTTTTTTGAGGAATATCTTTGTGGTTTTCTCTGTATTTCCTGGACTTGAATATTGGCCCGCCTTGCTAGACTGGGGAAGTTTTCCTGGATAATATCCTGAAGAGTATTTTCCAGCTTGGATTCATTCTCTCCATCACATGCAGGTACACCTATGAAACGTAGATTAGGTCTTTCCACATAGCTCCATATTTCTTGGAGACTTTGTTCATTCCTTTTTACCCTTTTTTTTTTGTAATCTTGCCTTTGCATTTTATTTCATTGAGTTGATCTTCGACCTCTGATATCCTTTCTTGTGCTTGGTCACTTCGGCTGTTGAAACTTGTGTATGCTTCGCAAAGTTCTCGTGTTTTGGTTTTCAGCTCCGGCTGTTCACTTGTATTCCTCTCTAAGTTGTTTATTCACGTTAGCATTTTGTCAAATCTTTTTTCAAGGTTCTTAGTTTCTTTGCGTTGGGTAAGAACATGTTCTTTTAGCTCACAGAAATTTCTTATTACCCACCTTCTGAAGCCTGATTCTGTCAATTCATCACACTCATTCTCCATCCAGCCTTGTTCCCTTGCTGGTAAGGAGTTGTGATCCCTTGTAGGAGGAGAGGCATTCTGGTTTCGGGTGTTTTCATCCCATTTGTGCTGGTTTCTTCCCATCTTTGTGGATTTATCCACCTGTTGTCTTTGTAGTTGTTGACTTTCAGATTGGGTTTCAGAGTAGATGTCCTGTTTGTTGATTATGAATTTATTTCTTTCTGTTTCTTTTGTTTTTTTTTTTCTAACAGTCTGGTCCCTCTGCTATAGGACTGCTGAAGTCCACTCCAGGCCCTGCTTGCCTGGGGATCACCTGCTGCAGCTGCAGAACAGTAAGGGTTGCTGCCAGTTTCTTCTTCTGCTATCTTTGTCCCAGAAGGATACCCGCCAAATGTCAGTCTGAGCTCTCCTTTATGAGGTGACTCTTTGGATATACGGGGGTCAGGGAGGTGCTTGAGGAGCCAGTCTGTCCTTTATAGGAGCTCAAGTGCTGAGGTATATTTAAGTCTGCTTGAGCAGAACTCATAACCCCCCCCCCCCGTTATTTTCCCCAGATGCTCTGTCCTAGGGAGTTAGGGCTTTAGATACGAGTTTCTGTTGTGCTGCTTGCTTTTTTCAGGGCTGCCCTGCCCAACAAGGAGGCAGCCTAGTCACTGTCTGCCTGCTGAGGCTTTTTTGAGCTGTTGTGGGCTCCTCTCAGCTGCCATGTGAACTTCCCTGCCATCCTGTTTATACAGGTTTAGTTAGAACTGCCTCGGCAATGGCCGCCCACCTCTATATTGACGGACTCTCTCTGTAATGGCAGACTGCCTCAGCAAAGGTGGACTGCCTCAGCAATGGTAAACTACCTCCATAGGGGTGTACTGCCTCGGGAATGGCAGACGCCCCTCCCCCACAGAGCTAGACAGTCCCAGGTTCAGCTGTGCTTCGTGTGAAACTCTCAACCCAGAGCATTTCTCTTTGCTGTTTTTTTGTGGGAGTGGGTCCAGCTGAGCCTGATCACCTCGCTCCCTGCCTCAGAGCCCCTCGTTTTTTTCTTTTTTTAGTTGAACGATTCACTCTGTCTCCCAGGTGTTCCAGTTGCCTGTTGAAAAAGTGCCGGGATCTGTGTGGTTTCCCATGCGGCAACCCACTGCTCTGGCTGAAACAGCGACGCTGAGATTTGTGGCACTTTTTTACCTGGGAGTCTTCTGACCTGGCTCCCTGTTTCAGTCCCCTTTTTAATCAGATGAATGGGTGACTTTGTCTCCCAGGAGCTCCAATTGCCAGCTAAAATGGCACCCAGACCTGTGTATTTTGTACAGAGAACCGCCATGCAGGGGTGCTGGCAAAACAGCCCCACCGGCCAAAAGAGCCGCAGGGGCCAAACCAGCTGTGCTGGCCACCCGTGGGGCTCCTCCACCTGGGAATCTCCTGGTCTGTGGGCAATAAAAATTCATCTGGAAATGCGACGTCCACTCACCCTCCGTGGTTTCGCTGGGAGCTGCAATCCTGAGCTGCTCCTAATTGGCCCTCTTGCATCACTCTCTGCCCCCCGCCTTTTTTTTTTTTTTAACATCATGGACAGCCATAATATCCTGTCTCATTCTTTCCCTTCCCCAGCACCACTGTGCTATTTTTACTTCCTTTGGCTGCTCTTCAATTCCATTTGTGGTTAAAAATTTCTGTGATGTGCTGTTTTTCTCCCTCTTCCATGCTTTTCAGTTATTTCTAAGATCAGGGAAGAAATGCCAGCATACACCATCATCTTCTCACTAGAAGTCTAAGATGTCTTTCATTTTACTTTCATATATATTTTATCTAACAAAAATATTTTTATTTCTGTAAACTCTGTATCATAGTTTTCTTTCTGTGAATGATTACCTCTCTAAAGTAACGATAGTGGGTCTTTCCTTAGTTTTATATGCATTTGAATGTTTTGGCCTCATTCTAGAGAATGACATGGAATTGCTATCTTTGACTCTTAAAGGCATCCACCAAACTTTTTTTCTCTTATATTTACTTTTGTACAGGTAAAACATGCAGTTGTACCAAAACTCAAAGATCAACATAAAAATATACAGTAAGAATTAAATTCTCTGGTTGTGAGACCACTGCTGCAGAGATATCAGTTCTTCCTACTTTCTTTTCTCTCCTGTGATAGATATTTTATGTAAAAACAAGTATACATTTATGTATATATTCTTGTTTTTCTATTTTTCATTCAAATACTAGTGCTAGACAAAATATTTTGTGCCTTTCCTTTTTCAATTAACATAACTTGGAGATAGTTATTTGTCAAAACCATAAGCTACTGTGTCCTAATATTTGCAATGTATACCACTTAAAAAATAACCTGGACATTTAAACTTTTTTCTATGAATGGAGAGTGATTGATCTACTTATTGATTGCTATGTGGTGACTCTGCCATAAATATCCTTGTATATAAGCCATTTTGTTCATCTATCACTCTATCTCTAAGATATAGCAGTAGGTGTTATTGGAAGGTTGGTTTCTTTCTGGATCTCCTGTTTCCTCAATTGCCACCTTTCAGAGAGACCTTACCTAACCGCCCACTCTACCATAGCCCCCCAGCATTCTCATTATATCATCTTTGTTTGAAAACCTTTTAATCATAGAATTTTTAAACATATAAAAAGTAGCAAATAGTATAATCTTTCATGTGCCCATCGTTCATCTTTATTAATTATCATTTTCTTGCTAATCTTGTTTCCTCTCTCTCCTTTCACATACATTTTCTTCTTAAGTACTTTAAGGCAAATTTTAGATATACTGTTTTCTATGTAAAACCTTCAGTGCGTATCTCTAATAAATAAGGACATATTTAAAAACAAAACAGCTAACAAGATTAACAGTATTTCCCACTTCTCGCCTCATACGACTCCCATATTTTCCTATATGATTTAAAAATGCACTTTTAAAGTTCGCTTGAATTAAGATCAAAGCAAAATCTTGACATTTGGTCCTTTTTTTTTTTTTTAAGACTTGTAAGAGTTTCTTTTTCCCTCTGTTTTTTATGACTTTTTGTTTTTTGAACAAATAATATATGTTATAATGTGTGGGATTCTCAAAACTCTGAATTTCGTTGGCTGTTTTCTCCTTACAATTTTTTTTTTAACTATGTTTCTCTAATGCCTGTGTTTCCTGTAAACTGATAATAAGTTGTGTACAGTTGATTAGATTGAGGTTCAGTTTCCTGGGCAAGAATACTTGATAGACTGTGCAGCATGTGTCCTCCTGCATGTCCTATTATAATAGGAGACACATGATTTCTGCTTGTAGCTGTTAATAATGTTGAAATAGATATGTGGGCTTAGGTGTTCTCAGCTTGATCTGACAATTATAAAATAGGCCATTGACATTTTATCTAATGAACATTTTCTGAATTGGCAGCAAAATGATGATTCTATCATAACTTCAGTAATTATCTGCTGAATAAAAAGTTACGGCAATTTAGAGATTTTCTGGAATTACTAATGTTCTCTGATGAATTTTTAAATTAAGTGACAGTTGAGAGGAAAATTTACTATTTATGTAGATTTAGATACCTTTTTTAAAATCTAGATTAGAAATTATCCATGGTCTTATAACAATAGTAAGCACAATTTTTGTAAAGAAGATTACCGTTCTAATGGATTAAAAATATATCTGAAATAACTAAATGAACTAAATGACACTTTCTATGGAATTTATATTTTCATGTACAGGTATTGCTTTTAGACAGGAACGGTGCAGTTATGCTTTTGGGACATACTTTACACAATCTACTTTTCTTTTTTATATAGATTATTAAGTGTGATATGCTGTGATCTGGATACTCTTCTCCTATTAGAGGCTCAGTATCATGTATCTGAAATGTTATTAAATGCTCAAGAAGAAAATATCTTAGAGACTTCTGAGAGCCACAGGTAAAAATGGGTGATTAAAACACAACAACAGCAGTTTTCTTTAGAGATATTTTGTTAAGACAGTAATTTTTGGTATAGTTTGTTTAATGTTTTTTTGCTCTCTGAATTCAGTAGATTTTAATAACAACAGAGTATGAAGCAACTAAAGTGTAAGTGTCACTGAAAGGTTCTGATAGAAGTTTTTGGAGAGTGCTTGCAGAGTACTGCTTTCAAAGTCTGCTCTGCTTTTGTCACATGGTGTGTGTGTGTGTGTGTGTGTGTGTGTGTGTGTGTGTGTGGTGTATATAGGTAATACATAAAATTTTAGTTAAGACCTAACTTTATTAATGCTTCCATGAAATTGTATCACCTTTTAATATAGCTGCTAGTTTAAGATGACCAATTCAACAAAATTTTTTATTTTGTGCTCTTTGCAGAGGCACTCTTTACTCCATCCTCTTAATTACATTAGTTCTTAGTCATAAATTCTGATTATTTTCCAAATGAGGTTATGGTAATATTCTGATAAGTTTTTTCATTAATAAATCACACTTGCCATTACCACAATTTGGATGACTGTTGTCAAACACACATTGAATAGCTGGCATTGCCTTTATGTCTAATTAATTTTAAAAAAGAGTATATCTGCATCCTAGCCAGGTCTTGGAACATTATTATAGAGTATATTACTTAATACTCTAGATTTTGTGTAGAAGGAAAATATTAACAGCTGTAGAGTATGGAGGCTGCTCATAGGCAACATTTAGATTTTCAGTTTCAGGCACCAGGTCTGAAACTTAAGAAAACCTTGACTGAAGATACGATTGTTGAATTCACCATAGAAATAATGCGTGTCAGAATGGCTATTATTTAAAAGTCAGAAAACAACAGATGCTGGTGTGGTTGTGGAGAAAAAGGAGTGTTTTTACACTGTTGGTGGGAGTATAAATTAATTCAACCATTGTGGAGGACAGTGTGGCAATTCCTCAGACCTAAAGACAGAAATATCATTTGAGCCAGCAATCCCATTACTGGGTATGTACCAAAGGAATATAAGTTGTTCTCTTATAAAGATACAGGCACGTTTATTTTCATTGCAGCACTATTCATAATAGCAAAGACATGGAATCAACCCAAATGCCCATCAGTGATAGAAAATGTGACACATACACACCATGGAATACTATGCAGCCATAGAAAGGAAGGAGATCATATCCTTTGCAGGGACATCAATGGAGCTGGAGGCCATTATCCTCAGAAAACTAATGCAGTATTGGAAAACCAAATACTCCATGTTCCCACTTATAAGTAGGAGCTGAATGATGAGAACATATGGACACATGGTAGGGAGCAATACACACTGGGGCCTGTTAGTGGGTGAAGCTGGAGAGGAAGGAGAGCATCAGAAAGAACAGGTCATGGATGCAGGCTTAATACCTAGGTGATGGGATGATCTGTGCAGCAAACCACCATGGCACATGTTTACTTGTTTAACAAACCTGAACATCTGGCACATATATCCCAAACTTAAAAATATATATAAATGTTAAATGCAATAAAGAAAAAGAAAATCATTCATGAATATTTCTATTCATATTTCCGTTTTTCTTTACAATCCAGAGACTTGATTTAAAAATTAACATATATTCAATCAAAGGGATGATAAAGGTGATACATTTATGTTTTTCAGGGACTTTATAATTGATGGCTTATCAGTAGAGAGAAATCATGTTCTTGTTAGAATAAATCTTGTTGGTGGGCCATTAGAACGGATTTTGCCTCCAAGAATGCTAGAACAGGTGAGTGTGGGGCAAAAAGAAGTGGGATTTGTTTTTCTGACATATGTTTAAGCAAGACAGCCAACTCAATGTGACCCTAAACTTTACCTCTTAAATGTCTGCGTCACAGAGTTGAACTTATTACTTGAGAATATTTAGGATACAAATAAATACTTTCAAACTAAAATAATATTTTTGATGTCCGGGGGTCATGAGTGCTAAAGTAGGATAGGTATTGTTTGCATGTGTAGTAAATTAGGTATTGCTTTATTAAAAAGTTGTCATTTTTCTTGTGTGTCTTTGAATATTTTACTTTCAATGTCTTTCTCTTTCATGATATTTAACTTTTATTATTAAATGACTTATTTTTCATTGTATTGGCAATGTTGAGTACCTGTCCTTCCATCAATATTCAACTATGGGTTTCTCATGGAGGTTTGTCATTTGTTTTCATTGTTGTTAAGAACATTCTTACTTTGACTGTCACTCTTGGAAAGATACGATGGAAATGATTGACAGCACAAGAAAAAAGTTCTGTAGAAAAAAACTACAGGTATATTTTGAAGATTATAATTTTTCTTTTATGAAAAAAAAGCACTTCTGCTTGCAACAAGTTACTGTATGTTCGTCGGCAGTGCTAATTTAATGTTGTTTCTGTTACAGCTTGTTTTAATTATTACCCATTGGAATATTGAAATATAGTATCAAATAGCTACTGGTTAGTTGGGCAATAACTGTAGAATTTATGAGCAAGAAAGGCCAGTTTAAATTAATGATATTTCAGTTAGCTTTAAAATTCAAAATTATTTTAAACCATTTCCTAAAGTCATCTGTCTTACTTCTTTTTTAGAGTGGTAATCCGTATCCCTGGCCAATGTTTTCATCATATCCTTTGCCAAACTGCTATCTGTCAGACATTACAAGAAATTCTGATCTAAAACAAGGTAAAATATTTACCATCAAATGCCATATTATTTCTTAAAGCTTTTGTTATAATTTGAAAAAAAGAAAATATTAAGGAAGATGAATATTGACTGCATTTAGCATGTATATATATAGATGCATTTATGCCTATTTCTTTGTATTTTTTTTTTCCTTCATGTATCTTACTAACTTGGTACAGTCATGCACTCCATGATGACATTTGGTTAATGATGGATCAAGTATACAATGGTAGTCTTATAAGATTATCATACTATTGGCCGGGCGCGGGGGCTCACGCCTGTAATCCCAGCACTTTGGGAGGCCGAGGCGGGTGGATCACGAGGTCAAGAGATCGAGACCATCCTGGTCAACATGGTGAAACCCCGTCTCTACTAAAAATACAAAAATTAGCTGGGCATGGTGGCACGTGCCTGTAGTCCCAGCTACTCGGGAGGCTGAGGCAGGAGAATTGCTTGAAC